>JAPDNY010000002.1:266703969-266914441 GCA_029375565.1 Gekko gecko | reverse complement strand
CAATACATCAAAATAGATGGAAAAAAATCTATAAGTGGATTGAAAAAAATAGTAACTACCTATTTTGACCTCAAACTAATTTATGTATGTTACCAGGAACTTATATAATTCTTTTTTCTTTTTCTTTTCTTTTCTGTATATTGAAAATGTATATAAATAAAATCTTTTTTTTAAAAAGGAAACAGGAAACCTCCGCAGGAAACAATCCATAGACAAAAGAGCCTCCTTAGGAAAGCTCCTCCATTAGCATGTTCATAGCCTGGGGAACTCCTACAAGAGAATGACTCGGCCCTACCCCACCTTCCTGAGTAGATATAAATTACCTGCCTACCATTTTTCTGCTCACCTTGACACAGAGAGCACTCCATCTTTCTGTGCTATACCTCTGAGGATGCCAGTCACAGCTGCTGGTGAAATGTCAGGTCCTACAATGCCAAGACCACGGCCACACAACCCGGGAAATCTACAGCAACTAATAATTCTAAGGGTTGCTGAACAACAGTGCAATTCATTCTGCATCCCAGGCAAACGACATCTGTCCAATATACGAGGGGTACCCAGTGTGGGGCCTGTGAGTGCCATGGTGCCCACCAGCACCTTTCCTGGGGCCCGCAAAGTGTTTTTAGGAAGTCGGCGAAGCCATGTGGGACTTTTGCCCAGCAAGGCTTCTGATTGGCCATTGTTGATTTGATTGGCGGTGGACATTTTTATTAAACGTTGCTTTGGTTGCAGCTGCCACCACAGCTCACGGATCTTTTTTTTTTTAAAGAAAATTTATTATCGGATATATAATAGCATGTTCCACATTTTGTTTACAATTCTTATCATATCCTTTTCAAATTTTTATCCCCCCCTCCCCTGGCTTCCCATGATGCTCCGCCCCCGTTAACATTTCCACCCAATATTCTCGTACATTCAACTCGTCCTTAATATTCAAATCTTAAATTTCAATATTTTGCTTTTTAACTTTAACAATTAGGTAACTTTTCAAATACAGTCTCTCTTGTTACAACACTTCTGTTATTAGTAACTATCAAAACAAAGTAATCTATTTTTCACATCCCAGTTAAGCCCTAAATAGTCTTTAAAATCCTTCCAGTCTTTTAAAAATCCCTCGTCTTCCATTCCATGAAGTTTTCTTCTTAGTTTGTCCATTTCAGCCATAAAAATCATTTTTTTAATCCATTCCCACTTATCAGGTATCTGCTCTTGTTTCCACACAGCTCGCGGATCTTTACTTGGTGACTGAAGGTAAGCTGTGGGAGCCATTTTGTGTCTGGCTCCGCCTCCTAAAGCAGCCATCTTGTGGCCGCGCCCACCACGCTGTGTCAGAATTCCAAGGGTGCCCACAAGCTCGAAAAGGTCGGAGACCCCTGCAGTGTACCAATGAAAAATTCAAGTAGAGGCCTGCCTGTCGCAAGAAGCAGTTCTTTGATTGCCGTCCCCTATCCTCCTTTCCTGAGGTAGTATTTAGCAGGAAAGACCCCCACAACGTTAATTATCTTGCTCCTGATCTCCCTGTACAGGTTCTCTCGAAAGACATGAAGAAGGATTCCAAGCTCAGCCAGTACGTGGTGGTCCAAGCCAGCAGTGCCCAGTTCCAGCTGGAGAAGGTCGTCCTGGTGTCCTTCCAAAGTGGCTACATCTTCATCCAAACGGACAAGACCATCTACACCCCTGGAACTGCAGGTACGCACTTCTGGTCCGCCGGATTTCCCCGCTGGGATGCCCTCTTGGGCCAGACCTTTGTTTAGATGCCTCTCTTGACAGCGGGGTTGAAGAGAGGAGGTTTTTTTTTGGCAGAGTATCCGTTGAAAGATGCTTGAAAGAGGGAGTTCTTGGGGGCAGTCTGCACTGCAGATCTCAACCCATTTCAAGCAGGGGGCAGCTTTGGAAAGCGGATGCTTTGGAGGGTGAACTGTATGGCACCATTCCCCGTTGAGGTTCGTCTCCACCCCAAACCCTGTGTTAAATCCTGGGTTCTGGACACCCTGCCGTGATTAAAAGGTAAAGGTTCCCTTGCTCGAAAGCCAGTCGAATCCGACTCTAGGGTTGCGGTGCTCATCTCCGTTTCCAAGCCGAAGAGCCAGCGCTGTCCGAAGATGTTTCCGTGGTCATGTGGCCGGCATGACTAAACACCAAGGCGCACGGAACGCTGTTACCTTCCCACCGAAGTGGTACTTATTTATCTACTTGCAATTTCTTGCTTTCAAACTGCTAGGTTGGCAGGAGCTGGGGCCAGAGACGGGAGCTCACTCTGTCATGTGGCACCCGGGTCTCGAACTGCTGAACTACTGACCTTCCACAACCTGCAGTTCAGCATCTTAACCACTTGAGCCACCACAGCTCCTCTGCCGTGATTAGCTCTAGTTTATTTAGCAATTTCAGGAACACTACAAGGACTGGTTTCCAGGGCTTCCTGTTTATAAAGCATGCAAAGACCACAACCGCACACACCCCACTCCCAACTGCAGGCCGGAAGGTCGGTAGTTCAGCAGTTTGAGACCCGAGAGTGCCGCGTGACGGAGTGAGCTCCCGTCTCTAGTTCCAGCTCCTGCCAACCTAGCAGTTCGAAAGCAAGAAATTGCAAGTAGATAAATCGGCACTGCTTCGATGGGAAGGAAACAGCATGACCACAGCCACGTGACCACAGCCACGTGACCATGGAAAACGTCTTCGGACAGCGCTGGCTCTTCGGCTTGGAAATGGAGATGAGCACCGCAGCCCTAGAGTCGGATTTGACTGGCTTTTGAGCGAGGGGAAACCTTTACCTTTACTTTTTACTATACTATTGGTCAACTTCAGGATCCTGGTCAGCTATTGTTCTGAGGGAGCAAGCTCAACCAGTTCCCGGTACTGTTCAGGCTCAATACATAACACCCTGTCCCCTAGGGATGCCAGCCTCCAGGTGGGACTTGGGATCCCCTCTGGAATTAGAGCTCATCTCCAAAACTACAGAGTTCCCCTGCAGAAAATGGATGCTTTGGAGGGTGGGCGGGATGGCGTTTTACCCCACTGAGGTCCCCGTCCTCCCCCAGGGTCCACCCCCAAATCTCCAGGAATTTGCCCACCTAGAGCTGGCAACCCTATTAGATTGCTGTTTTCATGCTCAGAAGATGTAAAGTTAACACCCTGACATTTTTAACCTTAACAAACCGATACTAGGTGGCCATACGGGCTGGGTGAGCAGGGGAATACCTGCAGGCCTAGGGTTGCCAACTCGGGTTGCCAGCCCTCCTGGTGGGGCCTGGGGATCTCCGGCTTTTACAACTGCTCTCCAGCTGACAGAGATCAGCTCTCCTGGAGGAAATGGCTGCTTTGGAGGGTGGACTCCGTGGCCTTGGACCACGCAGAGGCCCCTCCCCTCCCCAGACCCCGCCCTGTCCCAGATCCACCCCCAAAGTCTCCAGGTATTTCCCAACCCAGACCTGGCGACCCTATTTGCCAACCTTTTGGTGGGCCCGAGAGATCCCCAAGATCCACGGTAACATTTTCTTTTACTTAGAAGAAATGGGGAAATGGGGGGTGTGCATGAGGAGGTCAGCCTCCTTCTAATGCCATGGCTACAGTTGCCAACCTTCAGGTGGGGCCTGGAGAGCTCCTAGGATTACGACTGAATTACCAGATCAATTCAGTTCCCCCCTCCCCAAACCCTGACCTCACCAGGCCCCACCTCACAAATCTCCAGTAATTTCCCAGCCCTGAGCTGGCAATCCTAAACCAGGGCCTTAATCCAGTTGGCCCCCTCTTGGCTGCTTTTTGGGCAGGAGAGAAAATGTTTGGTAATTTTGAGTATGGCTTCAGGTCGTTTTTACCCACTTCGGGCTCCAGGATACTGCCACCATCTTGTAGTACAGATGGGTATATATAATGGTTTTTTAATTCAGATTTGTCATCTATTTTTCTGGTTTTATGGAGATTTTATGAGGATTTGATAAAAGCCTATTAGGCGGTAAGGCCTCTCTTTTGTAGGTTAGAGTGTCTTTTTAGCTGATGCTATCAGACAAACAACAGCGTTCCTCCCCCTTTTAAGTTGTTTGGATGAAACAGCTATCTAGCTGCCTGGTGTTTTTAACAGGTTTTGAGTGCAATATTGCTAGGACAGCCGAAGATGGGTTTTTTCCCCCAATAGATGTATTTGTCTGAAATATAGAGTTCATGGTTCTAGTTGTTTGGGGTAAAAACTGCAGCATCTGGGTCAACAAGGGCTTTAATTTCACATCAGAAAACAACACCTCTTGGTGATAACAAATCCTTGGGTATTATTAATAAGGTTGGGTTAAATAAATATTTAAGATATCATGTAGGCACACCCTTTTCCTGTAACTGACCAATGAATAAATGACTAGAAGAAGAGGAAGACGAGAAGAAGAGATTTTAATTATACCCCGCCCTTCACTACCCAAGGGAGTCTCAGAGCAGCTGACAAACTCCTTTCCCTTTCCCTTCCCCTCCCCACAACAGACACTCTGTGAGGTAGAAGAAGAAGAGATTGGATTTATACTCCGCCTAAAGGTGTCTCAAAGCGGCTTACCAACTTTCCCTCCCCCTCTCCACAACAGACACCCCCTGTGTGGTAGGTGGAGCTGAGAGAGCTCTTTTGAGGACTGCTTGTGAGAGAACAGCTCTGAGAGAGCTCATGACTGACCCAAGGTCACACCAGCAGCTGCCTGTGGAGGAGTTGGGGAATCAAACCCAGTTCTCCCAGATTAGAGTCCGCGCACTTAACCACTACACCAAACTGACTCCAAACAAACGTGTTTGTTCATGTCTTGCAGCACTCAAACAACTGACATTTATTCTATGTGGCTGTTAACGTTAAGCAAGCTTGGCTACCCCTGGGCTATGCAAAAACAAGCCAGGTCTTCACCTGCTGGTGGAAGATGATGGAGGAGGAGGAGGAGGAGGAGATTGGATTTATACCCCACCTTTCACTACCCGAAGGAGTCTCAGAGCGGCTTACAAACTCCCTTCCCTTCCCCTCCCCACAACAGACACCCTGTGAGTCTGAGAGAGCTCTGACAGAAACTGCTTTTTTTCAAGGAGACCTCTATCAGAACTACGGCTTGCCCAAGGTCATCCAGCAGGTGCAGGTGGAGGAGTGAGGAATCAAACCCGGTTCTCCCAGAGTAGAGTCCACGCACTTAACCACTATACCAAACTGACTAGTCAGATGATGTTGTGCTATTTTGTAACCAATTATGTTTTCTGGATGTCATCTTTTTTGATTATGTCATCCTAGGTATATGATTTCATGTACTTCCCGATATTGCTCAGAAAGCAGTCAGTTTTTGATAGGCTGGTCTGGCCTAACTGTTTTCAATTGTTTAATTGCAATTAAATAATCAATGAGCATCCCTCCTCGTTGCGACTTCTCTTTTTGGTTTGGGAATCTCTTTGTACAGCATCTTTATCATTGTAAACTGATGATCTTTCCTTTCTCAGTGCGCTATCGGATCTTTCCTGTGGGTTACCGCATGGAGCCTCTGGATAAAAACGTTCTTGTCGAGTTTCAGGTGAGAGCCGCCATGAAAGCGTCTGTCCCTGCACGGGTGGGAAAGCCGGCTGCGAGGTGAGGCCGGCCCTGCTGGTATGCAGGGAAATTTTCTTGAGGGATCACTTGTGGCAGCTTGGCCGGGGGGGGTCGGTGGGAAGGCCGCCGCAACTTTTCTTAGAAAAGTTTTTCTCCATCAATAATGAAATAAATGTCAGGCCTTGTGAGAGAGTTCGGGGGGGGGGGAGATAAAAGAAACCATAAGAACATAAGAGAAGCCAAGTCTTGGATCAGGCCAATGGCCCATCTAGCCCAACACTCTATCACACAGTGGCCAAAAATACCAGGTGCCCTCAGGAGGTCCAGCAGTGGGGCCAGGACACCAGAAGCCCTCCCACTGTTGCCCCCCCCCAAGGACCAAGAATACAGAGCATCCCTTGCCCAGACTGAGAGTTCCTATCTATACCTTGTGGCTAATAGCCACTGGTGGACCTCTGCTCATAAGAACATAAGAGAAACCAATGTTGGATCAGGCCAATGGCCCATCCAGTCCAACACTCTGTGTCACACAGTGGCCAAAAATACCAGGGGCCATCAGGAGGTCCAGCAGTGGGGCCAGGACACTAGAAGCCCTCCCACTGTTGCCTCCCCCACAAGCACCAAGAAGACAGAGCATCACTTGCCCCAGACCGAGAGTTCCTAACTATACCTTGTGGCTAATAGGGGCCACTGATGGACCTCTGCTCCATATGTTTATTTGATTCCCTCTTATGAGAACATAAGAGAAGCCAATGTTGGATCAGGCCCATGGCCCATCCAGTCCAACACTCAGTGTCACACAGTGGCCAGAAGTACCAGGTGCCATCAGGAGGTCCAGCAGTGATAAAGATTCTCTTCTAAGTGTTGGCCACCCGAGGCCTCTGGCAGCACACGGGCAGGACACGGAGGCAGCTGTCCTCTCCTGCAGTCAGTGGTACAGTTGTCCTAACTTTGGAAAGCCCATTCTGCCTTAGGTGTCTAATGCCAAGCTACTGGCTGTTAGTTTGGCACCAGGTTGGTGTAGTGGTTTGGAGCAGTGTTCCCTCTAAGATGAGTTAGTGCAAGCCAGCTCACAGGTTTTTAGCCTCCGGCTCACCCGTTTTTGTCTTAGCTCGGGAAGGAGGGGCTCCAGAGAAAACTAATTTATGCAGTAGCCAAATTGCTCACTCACAACTATAATGCCAGTAGCTCACAAAGTAGGATTTTTGCTCACAAGACTCCACAGCTTAGAGGGAGCATTGCTTAGGAATGCAGACTCTAATCTGGGAGAATCCCCACTCCTCCTTCACATGCAGCTGCTGGTGTGACCTTGGGTCAGTCACAAGTTCTCTCAGAGCTGTTTTCTCAAGAGCAGTCCTCAAAAGAGCTCTCTCAGCCCTTCCTACCTCACAGGGTATCTGTCGTGGGTGGGGAAAGGGAAAGGAGATTGTAAGCCTCTCTAAGTGAAGGGCAGGGTTTGATTCCCCACTCCTCCTCCACATGCAGCTGCTGGTGTGACCGTGGGTCAGTCACAAGTTCTCTCAGACCTGTTCCCGCAAGAGCAGTCCTCAAAAGAGCTCTCAGCCTCCCTCAGCTCTCCTACCTCACAGGGTATCTGTCGTGGGCGGGGGAAGGGAAAGGAGATGGTAAACCTCTCTAAGTGAAGGGCAGGTATATATCCAATCTCTTCCTCCTCCTCCTCCTCTTCTTCTTCCCATACCATTGTGGGTTGGTCCTGGTTAGTAGTTGGGTTGCCATGCTGAGGCAACCAATGGCAATCCAATATCTGACCATCTCTTGCCTAGGCCTGGATGGCCCAAGATAAGCTGATGTTGTCAGATTTCAGAACATCAACAAACAGGCTTCCCAAGAACTTACCGTCATTCGGCGGGGGACGGATACATCCTGGCAGGACCATTCCCAGTGAGGAAAAGACATAGCACACGATGCCATCACCAGGAAGTGACGCCGGGCAACGCTCTGGCAATGGGGCTGGAAACTCGATGGTACCATCGAGTTTCCAGCCCCATTGCCAGAGCGTTGCCTGGCATCACTTCCTGGCGACGACATCGTGCAGTGTGGGTGTTCCACGGAGGAATTTTCCAGTCAGGGACTGTGTGTCCCCCGCCGAAATACGGTAAGTACTTGGCAACCCTATCAACAAAGTCCAAGGTTGCTACACAGTTGGCAGTAGCAAACCACCTCTGTTCCTTGCCTCGACCTGAATGGCCCAGGCGAGCCCGATCTCAACTACTCTCAGAAGCTAAGCAGGGTTGGCCCTGGTTCGTACTTGGATGGGGGACTGCCAAGGAAGTCCGGGGTCATGACGCAGAGGCAGGCAATGGAACACCATGTCTGAACATCTCTTGCTTTGAAAATCCTATGCACCATAAGTTTGCTGTGACTTGAAGGCAAAGCAAAAACAAACTTACAGGAAGCTCTGACCATAGAGTTTCTGGCAGTTCCTAGAACTGTCTGTCTGTCTGTCTACCTACCTGACTACCTACCATCATCTCCCTTACATGATGATGACGTTCTCGTCTCTTTCCAGACACCAGATGGCATTGTAGTCCACCATGTTTCCATCACCTCTCGTTCCACAAACATCCAGCCCTTCAACATACCTGAGATTGTGAGGTAATTGACTACAAATAATACCGTTACGTCCATCTCTACAGCAGCCCACCTGAAATATCGGCTGTGGAAGAAGAAATATGCCCAGTGCCTTCTGTGGTTATGGGTTTGATTTCAGATTAAACTAGGAATACCCCCATCTCCCACACGTTTACATATTTTCTCTCTCCCTCTGATTCTCATACTCCTCTACACACATATGCACGCTTCTTAGATCCTTCCCCCCACCTTGCCCAAAGAGCTCAGGGCAGAATCCTTGGGGTTTACCCCATTTTATCCTCACAGCAGTCCAGTGAGGTAGGTTTGTAAGAAAAACCAGCATTTGCATATCTCAATTTGGTGTAGTGGTTAAGTGAGCGGACTCTAATCTGGGAGAACTGGGTTTGATTCCGCCACTCCTCCACTTGCACCTGGCTGGATGACCTTGGGCAAGCCGTGATTCTGACAAGAGCTGTTCTTGAAAAAGAGCAGTTTCTGTCAGAGCTCTCTCAGCCCCGCCTACCTCACAGATGTCTGTTGTGGGGAGGGGAAAGGAAGGGAGTTTGTAAGCCGTCCTGAGACTCCCTTGGGTAGTGAAGGGCAGGGTATAAATCCAATCTCCTCCTCCTCCTCCTCCTCCTCCTCCTCCTCCTCCTCCTCCTCCTCTTCTTCTTCTTCTTCTTCTTCTTCTTCTTCTTCTTCTTCTTCTTCTTCTTCTTCTTCTTCTTCTTCTTCTTCTTCTTCTTCTTCCTCCTCCTCCTCCTCCTCCTCCTCCTCCTCCTCCTCCTCCTCCTCCTCCTTCTTCTTCTTCTTCTTCTTCTTCTTCTTCTTCTTCTTCTTCTTCTTCTTCCCGATCAAAATTATTTTATTGTATTGTTTATTTTATCTAAATTATTTCAGGGAACCCCAATGTTTCTGAGCCTATGGGCGCCCCATCACAAACAGGGCCTCTGTTTTTCCTGGACAAATTATTCTGTTCCAAGCTTCACTTTGTTTCCTGTGGGCGAGCGTCAAAAAAACACAGACTACCCCTGCTTAGTAATACTGTTCTGGATGCTAAGTTTGGGGGCAATCCTTATTTCTCATTTATTGTCACAAAGCTGATGAAAACAGAAGCACTAAAGAATTCGCCCTTCCTGAAATCTTTTTCTCCTCTAGCCTTGGAACGTGGACGGTGACGGCCAAGTATGCAGACTCTCCCCAGGAGACTTTCACCACCAATTTTGAAGTCAAGGAATATGGTAAGAACGGTCAATTCTGGTTCATCTCCTCTACCTGATCCAGGGATGCATGAACCCCTTGATTTTTCCCCAGGGAAGACTCAAGCATTGTCCTAACCCTGGCAAATTGCAAGTACTGTCCGGAACTGTGACGAGCCCCCTTGAATGCAGGAGGGGGAAAGTTCAGATTCTTGAATGTTCATTAATTCAGTTCAAAACCTTTATTGGCATAGATCAAATCATAAACAGTCGCCATTCAGTTCATAGGTTTAACAGACGTCTTCCTCATTATAAGGCAGTTACAAAACTTAGCAACCACTTCAATAACCGCTATATTTTGTGAAGCCAGTAAACGGTACATCATTACATCGTCGGATTGCTTAGCATCTTTCTTAAGAATGGTCTCTAAATAGATTGCCTGAATGTCATCATACAAACTTCGCCACATCTCAAGAAGAATATTATAGCATTGGAAAAAGGGCAGAGAAGGGCAACTAGACTGATAAAAGGGTTGGAACACCTTCCCTATGAAGAAAGGTTAAAACGCTTGGGGCTCTTTAGCTTGGAGAAACGACGGCTGAGGGGTGACAGGATTGAGGTTTATAAGATTATGAATGGGATTGAGCAGGTTGAGAAAGAAGTCCTTTTCTCCCTTTCTCACAATACAAGAACTCATGGGCACTCCATGAAATTGCGGAGCAGTCGGGTTAGAACAGATAAAAGGAAGTCCTTCTTCACCCAAAGAGCGATTAACGTATGGAATTCACTGCCACAGGATGTGGTGGCAGCTACAAGCATGGACAGTTTCAAGAGGGAATTAGATAAACATATGGAGCAGAAGTCCATCAGTGGCTATTAGCCACAGGGTATAGATGGGAACTCTCAGTCTGGGGCAGGTGATGCTCTGTATTCTTGGTGCTGGGGGGTCAACAGTGGGAGGGCTTCTAGTGTCCTGGCCCCACTGATGGACCTCCTGATGGCACCTGGTATATTTTGGCTGCTGTGTGACAGAGTGTAGGACTAGATGGGCCATTGGCCTGATTCAACATTGGCTTCTCTTATGTTCTTAATAGAGGAATACATGTTCGATTGTTTCAATCTCCCCGGAATCACAATTGCAAAACCTAGCAGAGTAGGGGATTTTCTTAAATCTCCCTGCTAAAACAGCAGAGGGGAGCATGTTAAAGCGGGCCAGCATGAATGCTCCACGCAGCTGTGGGGAGGTTAGACCCGGTAAGTATTGTGCTGGGGCGCTGATCGGAAAACGTGCCCATCTTAAAGGTGGACGTCTACCGGAAGCCAAGGCTCTAAGCTCTTGCATCTCAATATCAATTAATCTCTGTTTGAGCAGAGCAAAAATGTGTATTTCAGATAAGGAGAATGTTCATTAATCTCTGCATCCCTCCCACACTCCTCTGTACTCCTCTGTCCAAAGCACCAAGGAATAGTTCTCTACCTCCCCCATAAAACCTTACAAAACAAGCATCAGCTGTCTAGAATCAGACCGTTCACAATCTCCTCCTTCTGTGTTTTCCTTCCAGTGCTACCAAGCTTTGAAGTCATTCTGGTCCCACATGAGAAGTTTTATAACATTGACAGCAACGACGATTTCAGAGTGTCCATCACTGCAAGGTGGGTTTATGCCGGTCAGGAGGCCAAAGAGGACCAGTCTGATACTGGCTTTCCCCTGTATGACAGTCTGCAGCCTCATCCCCGAGTATCTTTACTTAGAAATAAATCCTAGGAAGTTCCTTGTTGTAAGCAGGCGTCATGACCGATCCAGAGGACTAAACTGCCAGGAGTTCTCTAAAATCAGTGCAGTGAAAGTCCCAAGTCCGTTTGCCATGCTGTGTTAGCCGTGCCTAGAACTAAGACCCGAATTTGAGGAAGAGGCCATGTCTTGAAGTTCTCTTCTTTTGAGAATATTTATTTAATTTTTGATCCTCTACGTCATTTATATGCCGTCTGTCTCCCTAGTGGGGACCCAGAGCAGTTTACATGCTTCTCCTCTCCTCCATTGTACCCCCACAACAACCCTGTGGGGTTGATCAGGCGGAGAGTGTGTGACTGGTCCAAGGTCACCCAGCGAGCTTCTTTGGTAGAGCAGGGATTTGGAACCTGGGCAGGGGTCATTTCGAGCAGGAACGCGCAGGAACGGTGTTCCGGGAGTAACAAGCCCAGCCCGGCCCCCCAGTTTCCTGCTAAGGCTCCCAGCCTTCAAGCATTTGTTTCTGCCAGTTAAATGTAGGGGGAGAGAGCATCTCAGGCCTGACAGCATCCACCATGCAACTTGCATAACTCGGGCAGTTGCTACTGCTCAACGGCTGCTGCCCCACAAAGTGTTGTGTAGTGGTTAGTGTTCCAGACAAGGATTTGGGAGACCCTGGTTATTCCAGGCCCCAGGGAGGCCAGGCTCGCGGCTACTAGAGCCAGGGCCTTCTCAGTGGCGGCTCCTTACTGGTGGAACGAGCTCCCGGAAGAGATCAGGGCCCTGTGGGATCTTGTGCAGTTCCGCAGGGCCTGCAAGACGGAGCTCTTCCCCCAGGCCTTTAATTAGGAGCCGCCCACACAACCATCAATGACCACTGTTAACATCGGTGGCGGAGGCGGCCTGCGGTGAGGTCGAGCCAAACCGCCTAGGAGCCGGTACTTGCCTGAGCCTGCGTGACAGGTTACGCCATCTTGGTTATCAATTACTGAATGCACTTTAATTAAAATCGCTGAATGTTTTAAAAGTTTAATTGTGTTAAATGTCTTAATGTTTTAAATGTTTTAACTATATATGAACCTCGGCACAGTGCAGTGTTCCCTCTAAGCTGAGTTAGTGTGAGCTAGCGCAGTTTTTTAGCCTCCAGCTCACACAGTTTTGTCTTAGCTCAGGAAGGATGTCTCCAGAGCAAACTCATTTATGCAACCGCCAAATCAGTCGCTCACAACTTTAATGTCAGCAGCTCGCAAAGTAGAATTTTTGTTCACAAGGCTCCACAGCCTGCTTGCGGGGAGGTCGGGTTATAAACACAATAAATAGTAAAAGTAAAGGTTCTCTTGCTCGAAAGCCAGTCAAATCCGACTCTAGGGTTGTGGTGCTCCTCTCCGTTTCAAAGCCGAAGAGCCAGCGCTGTCCAAAGACGTTTCCGTGGTCATGTGGCCGGCATGACTAAACACCAAGGTGCACAGAACACTGTTACCTTCCCACTGAAGTGGTGCCTATTTATCTACTTGCAGTTTCTTGCTTTCGAACTGCTAGGTTGGCAGGAGCTGGAACTAGAGACGGGAGCTCACTCCGTCACGCGGCACACTCGGGTCTCGAACTGCCGAACTACTGACCTTCCACAGCCTGCAGTTCAGCATCTTAACCACTTGAGCCACCGCGGCTCCTAATAAATAAAAAAATAAATATAAATAAATAAACCTGAGTCGGGAAATACCTGGAGATTTTTGGGCTGGAGCCTGAGAGGTGGGTGTCGCCTTCTGACTCCGTTGTGGTGATGTCAGGGGGTGTGGCAGATGCAAATGAGTTATGCGAATGAGTTGGACTAATGAGCTCCTGCACCTCTTTTTCTACGAAACGACCCCTGAACCTGGGTCTCCTAGCCCGGCACCCTAGCCACTACACCACAGTGGTTCTCAAATGAGTTCTGTTGGATGGTGTCTTCTGTCTTTTTTAACATATGAGCCCTGTTGAATAAACTAGGACTTACGTCTGAGAAGACCTTCTTAACATTGCACATATTTTTAACTCTGTTTTTTGATTTGTTGTAATGATGTGGGTTTGGGAGCAGGGGTTGATTTTAACGGCTCTAAAATGTGAGTTTTTATCAGGTATGTTTTAAATTGTTTCGCTGCCTTGCTGGCCCTTGTGAGGGCAGCGAGACAGAATGTAAATTTTGAAACCGTCCATGTTTGTAGCTGCCACCACCTCCTGAATTCACTGCCACAGGAGGTGGTGGCAGCTATAAGCATGGACAGTTTCAAGAGGGAATTGGATCAACATCTGGAGCAGAGGCCCATCAGTGGCTATTAGCCACAAGGTATAGATAGGAACTCTCAGTCTGGGGCAGGTGATGCTCTGTATTCTTGGTGCTGGAGGGGGCAGCAGTGGGAGGGCTTCTGGTGTCCTGGCCCCACTGCTGGACTTCCTGATGGCACCTGGTATATTTTGGCCGCTGTGTGACAGAGTGTTGGACTAGATGGGCCATTGGCCTGATTCAACATTGGCTTCTCTCATGTTCTTATGTTTATGTTATGTTAACTAGGACTTACCTCTCAGAAGACCTTCTTAACACTGCACGTATTTTTAACTCTGTTTTTTTGATCTGTTGTAAGGATGTGGGTTTGGGAGCAGGGGTTGATTTTAACGGCTCTAAAATGTGGGTTTTCATCAGGTATGTCTCAAATTGTTTCGCTGCCTTGCTGGCCCTTGCGAGGGCAGCGAGACAGAATGTAAATTTTGTAAATAAATAAAAGAAAGAGATCATACTGATCTCTAAGTTCAATGTTGTAACTGGCGTGCAGACGAGAGGCGCTTAACTGCCCTCCAAATTCTGTTGATCTGCTTCCCACCAACACTCCCTCTACGCTGTGGAGTCTTGTGAGCAAAAATTCTACTTGGTGAGCTACCGGCATTAAAGTTGTGAGCGAACAATTTGGCTGCTGCATAAATTAAGTTTGGCTCTGGAGCCGCATCCTTCCTGAGCTGAGACAAAAGAATGTGTGAGCCGGAGGCTAAAAAACTGTGAGCTAGCTCACACTAATGCAGTTTAGAGGGAACATTGCTTCCCACTCAGACTCATTTTTGCCTTGGTCCTTATCTAATACGAGTCTGAGTGAGAGGAAAGTTGCCCAAAATAATGGAATAAAAGGAGACCAGAATGCAGGAAGCTTCTGTTCCCTCTATGGGCTTTCTTTTTTTAAAAAGTTTGGAAAATAAACACCCCCACAACAGGCTTTATGGGGAGGAAGGCAGCATGGTGTAGCCCGATCTTGTCAGATCTCAGAAGCTAAGCAGGGTCAGTGCTTGGAAGGGAGACCACAAAGGAAGGCCCTGCAGAGGAAGGCCATGGCCAACCACCTCTGCTTCTCACTTGCCTTGAGAGCCCCTTGCTGAGGTCTCCATAAAGTGGAAGTAAAGCAGGGTCGGTGTTTGGAGGGGAGACCACCAAGGAAGGCTCTGCAGAGGAAGACGATGGCAGACCACCTCTGCTTCTCACTCATCTTGAGAGCCCCTTGCTGGGGTCTCCATAAGTTGGAAGCTAAGCAGGGTCAGTGCTTGGAGGGGAGACCACCAAGAAAGGCTCTGCAGAGGAAGACGATGGCAGACCACCTCTGCTTCTCACTCATCTTGAGAGCCCCTTGCTGGGGTCTCCATAAGTTGGAAGCTAAGCAGGGTCAGTGCTTGGAGGGGAGACCACCAAGAAAGGCTCTGCAGAGGAAGACGATGGCAGACCACCTCTGCTTCTCACTCATCTTGAGAGCCCCTTGCTGGGGTCTCCATAAGTTGGAAGCTAAGCAGGGTCAGTGCTTGGAGGGGAGACCACCAAGAAAGGCTCTGCAGAGGAAGACGATGGCAGACCACCTCTGCTTCTCACTTGCCATGAAAGCCCCTTGCTGGGGTCTCCATAAGTTGGAAGCTAAGCAGGGTCAGTGCTTGGAGGGGAGACCACCAAGGAAGGCTCTGCAGAGGAAGGCCATGGCCAACCACCTCTGCTTCTCACTTGCCTTGAAAGCCCCTTGCTGGGGTCTCCATAAGTTGGAAGGTAAGCAGGGTTGGTGCTTGGAGGGGAGACCACCAAGGAAGACTCTGCAGAGGAAGGCAACGGCAGACCACCTCTGCTTCTCTCTTGCCATGAAAGCCCCTTGCTGGGGTCTCCATAAGTTGGAAGCGGAACAGGGTCGGTGCTTGGAGGGGAGACCACCAAGGAAGGCTCTGCAGAGGAAGGCCATGGCCAACCACCCCTGCTTCTCACTTGCCCGGAAAGCTCCTTGCTGGTCCCGCCAAAAGCCAGCTGTAACTTGACAGAACTTTACACACAACACACATCCTTCACATGTGAGTAGAGAGATGGTGACTGCTGCTATGGCTTGACCTGTCTTTGCCATTCTGTGGTTTCTCCCAGGTTCCTCTATGGGAAGGCAGTGAAAGGCATGGCCTTGGTCCTCTTTGGGGTGATTGCAGACGGCAAGAAGCTCAGCATTCCCGACTCCCTCGACAGAATTCCGGTAGGAAAGACGCGGCATGGGTCCTGTGCGTTGGTTTGAATGCCCACTGCTGGCTCCCTCTGGGGCCGGCTGGGACGGAGTGGCAAATGGAGCTCCTTTCCCCCTCTTTTCTTGCAGATTATCGATGGCGAAGGTGAAAGAGAAGCCGTGCTAACAAAACGTACACTGTTGAAACGGTTCGCCAGACCTCAGGATCTCTTGGGGAATTTCCTCTATGTCTCTGTGACTGCAATGACAGAATCGGGTGAATACAAGAGACTTTAGCTTCTAATGAAAGGGCGGGTGGGTCACACATGGAAAGAGAGGTGTCAGGTGTTTTGACACCCCGTGCCAGGTACACTCACCCCTCCTGGGGTCCACATTTCATTGGCATAAGAACCTCAGAAGAGCCCTGCTGGATCAGGCCAGGGAGGGCCTCAGGCCTTCTCCTGAGAAGAACATCAGAAGAGCCCTGCTGGATCAGATTGGTGGTCCCTCTAGTCCAGCATCCTGATAAGAACATCTGAAGAGCCCTGCTGGATCAGGCCAGTGGTCCATTAAGTCCAGAATCCTGCCTTACACAGTGGCCAACCAGTTCCTCTGGAGGGCCAACATCAGGGCACAGAGGCCAAGGCCTTCCCCTGATAAGAACATCAGAAAAGCCCTGCTGGGTCAGACCAGGGAGGGTCCCTCTAGTCCAGCATCCCGTCTCATACAGGGGCCAACCAGTTTTTAGAGAATGGAGGGCGGAGCAAGATTTTGTTTACGCGGGAAGGAAATCTGGTTTGGTGGATGCTTATTCATGACTCTGAAATAGCTCGAGATTTCCCCTTCTGTGCATTCTGTAGTGCAGTCTGTGCGGGTAACTGAAGTATTCAAAAGTCCTGTATGAACTTTGCACGTCTTACAACAGGATAGTCTGTGATGCACGGACATTCAGAGGCTTGGGGCCAATGCACAGGGATGCCTCGGCAAATGAACTGATCCGAATAGGTTCCCTGGAAGACAGAGTCCTGGAAACTACATCCTCTGGCAGGGGAAGGCCTGGGGCAAATGGGATTGGTTTTAGAACGTTACTTTCTCCTCCCCCATCCACTGGATTTTCATATTCTCCTCTGCATCTCTTTCTTGCTTTTGCAGGCAATGACATGGTGGTCGCTGAACAAAGCAGCATTAAGATCGTGACCTCTCCCTATGAAATCCACTTCACGAAAACCCCCAAGTACTTCAAGCCAGGAATGCCATATGAACTGACGGTACGGTAGTATTAATTAAAATCTTACGGCCCAGTCTTGGTGTTCAAACAGACGAATTGAAGAATGAACATCTCGGTCTGTCTGTACAATCCATGCCTCAATTTGCCTCGAGGCCAAATGGGGAATTGTGAGGGCAGACACACTTGGTTGTGGCTTTTTAAAAAGGAAACATTTTCTCCTTGAAAATACTAATTGTGGGAGGGAGCCAGTTTTGAAGAGCAAAAGTGAGTGGAAGTTGAAGGGTTAAACCTTTTCTCTTTTCCTAAGCACAGCTCTGAGGCAAATTGAGGCTGCTCTAGCCTGCAATTTGCAATGGATGGACTAAGAGTTGTGATCTGTGTCTCATCTGGTTGAGCCCACAGGTTCTGATGAAGCTAGTTTAAAATTAGAGCAACAGTCATAAGCAGCAGTGGTATTATATTTTGAGATTCCAGATGAAGTGGAGAAGTGTTGTGGGTACTAGGTCTGCTGAGGCTGACTACTCCTCAGACGAGGAAGAGGCAGGGAGCAACCCAGCCTCCTCTGGAGTCAGTCCAGTAGAAGAACCCTCAACAATACCTGAGGAGGAAGAATCCCCAGCAGCTGCACAAGAAGTGCCTGGCCCAGCACCTCCAGTTGTAGACACCCTGAGGCCAGACTCCCTGCCTAGTTCCCCTGACGTAGGACACCCAGAGGCTGACTATGCAGGAGTGAAGAAGGCATGCCAGGCTGAAGCTCCTGCAGAGGCAGAGGGAAGAGCTGTAAGCCTTTGCAGACTCAACCCCCAGGGATGGAAGGACCTGCTCAAAAGCACTCAGTGCACCTGGTTCAATGTGGTAGCAACTTTGCTCACTCGGAGGTGTTCTTGTGTATGTAGCAGCTGCTCCTCCTTGTCCTGGCAACCTGCAGCCTTGACTTGACTTCTTGGCTCTTTGACTTTCAGCTCTGTGACTGACCTTGATTCTGGACTGTGTTTGCAAGCTTCCACTGTGTGGTCTTTGTGGCAGCCAGGCAAGACAGCACAAGAAGCGAGCTGGGCTCAGCAGAGGTTTCCGAATGTTTCATGCTGGTTCTTTGTGCTCTTCTGATTTCTCCCAGGTCTTTGTCACCAACCCTGATGGCTCTCCAGCTTCAAATATCCCCGTGGTATCGGAGCCCATCGTAGCGGAGGCACTAACCCAGAGCGATGGGACTGCCAAACTTATCCTGAACACGCCTGCAAACCAACAACAACTGAGAATCACTGTGAGTTGTTCTGAGATTGTGCCGAGTTTCACTCAGTTTGTGTTGACTGTCTATACCAGGGGTCCCTGATGTAGTGCCCAGGGGCACCATGGCATCCTCTGGCACCTTTTCCGGTGCCTGCCAGCTGTTGGTAAAAAGTGGGATGGGTCAGCTGGGGTTTTCTGCCCAGCAAGGGCTCTGACATTGACCATTGACCACAGCAGAAGGGTCTTTGCTGTGTGATCAGAAGTGAGCTGTGGCAGCCATTTTCTGTCCGAGTTCAGCTCTGTGGCAGCCATTTTGTGGCTGCGCCCACCAGACAATGTCAGAATTCCAAAGGGGGAGGTATGGATAAAATAGGGGTGAAGGGCTCACCTAGAAAAGATGGATGATTAATGATGACTGTGCAAATGAAATTTAAATGCTTTTTATCAACTTAGACCAGTGTTTTAAATGGAAGAGGTGAAGGGGATGTTACTTGATGCCTATTTAGGTTCTTTCTTTGTTGTCGTTTTTTTAATAAGAGTATAAGTGGAGTGAGCTTTTAGAAGAAGGATATTCAAGCCTAACTTTGATGTATTTAGTCATTTCACTTAAATAGTTTTGGATGTTGGGAGGATGGCAGGTAATGGTTGGTTAATGGGCAGAATGTAATAGCCAGAGAGGCAGAAACGATTGCTTTTTAGACGATGAGAATGCCTGACGTTTGCATAAAAGAAATCTAAGTGTATTTCAGAAGTATACTCCAAACAGTCTGTATGAGCTAGAGCTTCTAGAAGCGATTGATCTAACTGTCACCGTCAAGGTTAACAACGGAACGTTTTTCTTAATGCCATATTTGTAAGCATTGTATACGATCATCACACCTTGGGTTTTCTTTTCCATCTCCCCTTCTTGTCGTGTGTGTTAGTTCCCTTCCCCTCTTCTGTAGCTTTTTAGAAAATGCAATAAAAAATTCCCTTCGGGGGGCCAAAAAAAAAAAAAAGAAAGCATTCCAAAGGTGCCCACAAGCCCCAAAAAGATGGGGACCTCTGGTCTACACACAAAGCCAGTGTTCCTGGGGAGCATGTGAGCTTTTAGGGGAGAGCTCCCTGCTCAATGCACGATGTAAGTCTTTGCTGGTCCAAACAGATTCGGTTTACCCTAGCAGAAGGGATGGAGGGACCCTTCCTTTTATACACAAGTCCACCGTCTTCCTCGTTTTCTTTCTTTTTTCTTTTTCAAAGCGCCCCTAAAAGAGGCATTGTTATTATTTTTAAGACAGCAACACAACAACATAACATAAAATACAATCACACAGACAATACAATACAATACACAATACAAGACCTTAACACTACACAACGCTCAACATTCACGGGGGGGGGTAAACTACCCAGCGCAAACCGCCCGCTTAAATTCCCTCCCCCTTTCCGACCTAAGTGTTACATTCTTCTGCTTCTGTATCCACAAATTCTATCGTTTTATCTTATCCATTTCTAATTTAACACCAAGCTAATAATATCCCATCATTATTATTTCTCTCCATCCTTCTCTCTGTGGTCATACCAGCTATAGAAACGTCGCCACGTGTTTATAAAGCCTGATTCATCGTGTCCTTTCAACATTAAAGTCAGTTTGTCCATTTCTGCTGCTTCCCTAATTTTCTCAATCCGTTCTTGTTTCGTTGGAACTGCCGCAGAACGCCAATACTTCGCATACAGGATTCTAGCCGCAGTTGCTATATATATTAACAAGTACCTCTCCTCTCTCTGCACCTCCTTTGGAAGTATCCCCAGCAATAACACCTCTGGCTTAAACACAAGTGTACCTTTTATAATTCTCTGCATCATTCTATGCATCTATATCCAATATTTTTTTGTAACCTCGCATGTCCACATATGGTGGACATCCTCCTCGTTTTCTGTGCTGGGGGAGGAATATGTGCTTTGATGCTAGGCCCTGTATAGGATTGTACCTGTGCACAGGTGAGTTTGAGTGGAGTCTGATGGATGGGGATGAGGTATATGTGTGTGACTGTGCTTCATACTCTCACTTATTCGAGGAAGGATGTGACAGGAACCCCAAAACTTTGCTAAGGCTCAAAAGCACCACCTAGAGCGTCTGGGGTCTTGGACCCGGTCATTTCCATTCCACGTTGGACCATCCTGCCACACTTAATCCCTTTTGTACAAAGGACAAATCCGGTTTGGGCCAGACGGCCTATTTGTCACGGAAGTTCAGAGCTTGATAGGGGAGAGGCCATATTTTATAAGGCTCTCTCCTTGATAACAGTAGCCTGTGACACCAGGCTTTGCAAGCCAGTCACTACAAAATACATGCTGAAACTCCAGTTATAAGAACCAGGGCTCTTTTGGGGCAGGAACGCACAGGAACGGAGTTCCGGCTGGCTCCTGAGCTGGCCACGCCCAGCAGGAACTCATTAGCATAACAGGCCACACCCAACAGCAGAAACTCATTAGGATTGGCTGCATTAGGGGGTGTGTGGCCTAACATGCAAAGGAGTTCCTGCTATAAAAAAAGCCCTGGGGTTTTGACAACAAACAAGGTAAACAGAATAAGAAGCAAAAGGTGGGTGTGGCTGGATGACCACGCTTCTGGTAACGTGGGGGTCGTGGCCTAATATGCTAATGAGCTGTGCTGCCAGGGGTGTGGCCTAATATGCTAATGATTTTCTGCTGTTGGGTGTGGCCTGTTATGCTAATGAGTTCCTGCTGGGCTTTTTCTATAAATGCCCCCCCCGATAAGAAGTGTTGCCCTAAGACCACCCCTGCAAGAATATGCAGGTTATATAAAAGCTCTTACTTGGTAGATACCCGTTCTCCCAGGACCGGACCCAGTTCCTTCCTCCCCACATCTCAGATGTTTCTTTCCCCCCCCAGCAGAACTTGAAGTGGAGTTTCCATTTTCCTTGTGATGGAATTAAAAGGATGCCACAGGTGTTCTGAGGTTTGGCTGATGCCTCTCTCTCTCTTTTAGGTCAAAACCAGACACGCAAGAGTCCAGGAGAATGCACAGGCCAGCAGTACCATCCTGGCCAACGCCTACCAGACCCAAGGACAATCGGGGAACTACCTCCATTTGGCCGTCACAGCCAGGGAGCTCAGAGCTGGGGATAACTTGCCGATCAATTTCAACGTGAAGACCAACAGACCAAACGTGATGGACCAGATCCGTTATTTCACCTACATAGTAAGTGCAGGGGGGGAATCCAAGGGCCGAACCCCCTTCTCCTTTTTAATGAATACTTACGTTCTCTGGAAGGAGTCTTGGTAGCCGAAGACCCTGGAGGGCTGGAAAACCCTTACGTCTCAAGGGAAACTGTGCCCTAGTAGCCAACACCTCGCCCAAAGGAAGGAAGGGAGGGAGATACATACCGTTTTTGGGTATGTTGTTTCCCGGTTTGCCAGTTTGCACCAGGGAAAGGGCAGACAGGAAGGGGTGCTTAACCCTTCCCCTGCCACCCGCTTTCCGCCTGAAATTTCCTCCCCAGTTTCTGGTCCTCCTATAGCGGGTATGGAGCAGAAAAATTTCAGGAAAATGTGAAGATGTCCTCCTGGGTATATTTAAAATTAAATTGCAAAAAAGTCATGCCACTTAAGGATGTTGGCTGCAGTTATTTTTCCTGCATCATAACTCTAGCAAGGACAACACCCCAAAGGAGTCCAACAGAAGTCATGTTTTTTGCGTTGTTCTAATATATTGTAATCCACCTGGAATTCAGCTGACCGAAAGGTAATTCATTAAATAGATAGATCTCCAGGGACCTGTGATTAGGCCTCATGGAAAAGCAGGAACTGCGAATATCTTGCATGATTCCCCACTCCTCTTCTACATGCAGCCAGCCGGGTGACCTTGGGCCAGTCACAAGTTCTCTCAGAGCTGTTCTCTCAAGAGCCGTTCTCTCAGAGCTCTCTCAGCCCCACCTATTTCACAGGGTGTGAGGAGGGGAAGGGAAAGGAAATTGTAAGCCACTCTGAGACTCCTTTGGGTAGTGAAGGGCGGGGTATGAATCCAATCTCCTCCTCCTCCTGCTGCGTCTTTGTCGTCTTCGTCATCTTTCTCTTGAGAGTTTGGTTTGAGGTCTTCTATGGGGAGGCCCCAAAACCACCCTAATCCCATGTGTCTGAGTCCCACAGCAATCAGACTCAACAACGTTCCTTCAGAAGGATCAGGTTTATTGAGCACAGTAAAGGCAGGTCATCTGTCCATACATTCAGCGTTAGATCTAACTACCAGGGCGGGAGAGGGGAAGATATACAGGGTTCAAAACAGGGTCCCCTGTTGGAATTAGGCCAATCAGAGGATGAGCTGCAACGCACCTAAACTAACGAATTCAGATTCCCAGTGAAGCAACAGGAACGAGGTACCAAGGTCACAAGCCTAGGCTAAGAGATAAGGCACAGCGAAAGAAATGAAAGTTAACATTCCAGCACATTAAGGAGTTCACCCAGTGGCCTCCTGCCTCCCCCCCTTTACAGTGGCAGTGGAGCTGACACCATGTCACATCGGGTTGCAACTTGCCACCTCCAAGTTCAGAAATGCTTGGGGGTTTGAGGGTGGAGCCTGGGGGGGGGATTCAGCAGGGTAGAACACCATACAGCCCGCCTTCCAAAGCAGCCATTTTCTCCAGAAGAGGTAAAATAAAGCTTTTAAATAAATAAAGAAGCTATCTAGGTAGTTTGGATATCAGTTGCAATTCCAGGGAATCT
This sequence comes from Gekko gecko, assembly GCA_029375565.1. NCBI lineage: Eukaryota > Metazoa > Chordata > Lepidosauria > Squamata > Gekkonidae > Gekko > Gekko gecko. The sequence continues at coordinate 266,891,727 of JAPDNY010000002.1, read as the reverse complement.
TCAGCTCCCAACTAGAGGTGGAGGTTCCTGTGAATCCGTGTCAATTGTCTGGAGCTTCCATGCCAGCAGCGCACTTAAGGTTGCCAAGTCTAGCTTGGCAAGTTTCTGGAGATTTGAGGGTGGATCCTAGGGAGGGTGTGGTTTGGGAAGGGGAGAGACTGCAGCAGGGTAGAATGCCCATCCTCCAAAACAGCCGTTTTCTCCAGGGGAACTCATCTTGGATCAGTTGTAATTCCAGGAGAATTCCTGGAGGCTGGTAACCCTAGCAGTGCCATATGTTCATTCCTCCATGTATATCATTCCAGCGACTGACACAGACAATGTTAGCAGTCAGACCCCTCCTCCCTCAGAAGAGCAGTTTAACGATTAGAGAGAGAGAAAGGTGTAAACACCCTTAATACAAATATCACCTCATAAATCATAAATATAAGACACTGTCTGGCCTAAAATGACACAAAATGGATGGCAGTCAGAGACAAGCCTGGGAAAATGTTTTTGAAGGTGAGTCAGAAGCAACTGACTAACTAACGACCTCTCCACACCCTGAAGAGATGTATAATTTAGGAACACTGGGTCTCTCTTCATCTTGAATTAACCTCATTACATGCCCAGCCTCACTTCCCCTTACCCATTTACCCTAATTATGCACATGTAACCCTATTCATAGAACCGGGTAGTTTTCCCATACAGTACTTGACAGGTCATCAAAAAACCTGCATCTGAGGCCCATCAAGGTTTTGCCCAAATCATCGTTACTATTTGGAAAAATCATCACCATAGCTCCAGGGAACATTTTTCCTAAATCAAGTGCACCCAGACACTAGTCCAGTGTGTGTGTGTGTTCGTGATATCAGTCTCACCCCCCCACTTGTGTGTGGGTCTCCTTCTTCACTCCGTGAAATGCTGGCTGTTTTGCAGCTGCCTCTGTGGACCTCACTCCCTAAGACTGGTACCTATCACCTCTCTGAAATCACTTTCTCTCACTTCCTCCCTAATTTCCCCCTTAGCTAGTATGTGTGTTTTTAAGTGTGTTTGTATGTGTATTTTGTACTCTTATTCTTATTTCAATAAAATCTGTTCTAGTTTAAATATTAGACTGGTTTATTTCAAGAATCTTCTAAGGGAAAGATCACTGTAAACATTGGTGGAGATCCCAGTTGCCCGCCTCTTGCTCTGTCTCCTTAAAGCTAATTCCCCCTATTGAACGGGAGACTGCATCTTTGGGTAACAACAAGCCCCATGGAGCACACAGAATCTCCAGGAGCTTTCCTAGCTCTGAGCTGTGTGAATCCAGCGTTCTCCCAGTCTCTGTGTTTCAGTCTCTTCCCTCTTACCATGCCACTGTCTCTGGTTCTCCATCAGATCATGACCAAAGGAAAGATCTTCAAGACTGGGAGGCAGCCCAAGGCCGCAGGGCAGAATCTAGTGACGATGTCTCTGCCCATCACCTCGGAACTCATCCCTTCTTTCCGAATTGTGTCTTACTATCATATCGGGAACAGCGAAATCGTGGCTGACTCTGTCTGGGTGGATGTGAAAGATACCTGCATGGGAACGGTAGGTGGGATTCCTGTAGCTGGGGGGAAAAATTGACGGAGGAGGAAAAAAAGAATGCATAAATCCAAAATCTGGCAAATCTTTCCAGATTTAGTTGTTGTAGATTTTTCGGGTTGTGTGGCCATGGTCTTGGCATTGTAGGACCTGACGTTTCGCCAGCAGCTGTGACTGGCATCCTCAGAGATATAACACGTAAGGAGGGAGTACTCTCCGAGTCAAGGTGAGAAGAAAATTGGTAGGCAGGTAATTTATATCTACTCAGGAAGGTGGGGTAGGGCTGAGTCAGGTAATTTATATCTACTCAGGTAGGGCTGAGTCAGGTAATTTATATCTACTCAGGAAGGTGAGGTAGGGCTAAGTCATTATCATGTAGGCATTCCCCAGGCTGTGAAACATGCTAATGGAGAAGCTTTCCTGAGGAGGTTCTTTTGCATATGGATTGTTCCCTGAGGAGGTTTCCTGTTTCCTGAGGTTTCCTGTTCGTTTCTATTCTGATTAGAAAGTGCTGGACCTAGGTAGCCACAGTCAGATTTATTAACATGCGTCAGTTCTTCATCATCAGGCAAACTGATTCTGAGGCTCCGTCCTGGCCTTTCGCCCAGGGTCCCCGTGATCAGAATGGGTTGTGGGGCTACTCCTGTGTACCTATTGTCAGTTGTGACAGTTTGGGAGGAGTGTAAGAACTGAGTCACGTTGTACTTCAGTTTTAAAATTCCTTTGGGGTTGAAATGCATGTCATCAGGAACATCCTTTTTAATTAGGGAATTGGACACTCTCTCAGCTCCTCTGAAAGTCCACACAAGGAGGCCATTCTGGGCTGGCAGGGGGGATAGGGGACAGGGCTGTGTAGTGACCTCAACTGGCTTAATCGTAAACTTGGTTGTTCCCCAGGGGAACAAGTACTCATTTTTCCTGGGAGACTCCCTATGTCTCTAGCTGTGCATCAAAAGAACCTCAGAAGAGCCCTGCTGGGTCACACAGGGGCCAGCCAGTTCCTCTGGAGGGCCAGCAACAGGGCAGGGAGGCCGAGGCCTTCCCCTGAGAAGGACACCAGAAGAGCCCTGCTGGGTCAGGCCAGGGAGGGTCCATCCAGTCCAGCCTCCCATCTCACTCAGGTGGCCAGCCAGCTTCCTCTGGAGGGCCAGCAACAGGGCAGGGAGGTCTCGAGGCCTTCCCCTGATAAGGACACTCAGAAGAGCCCTGCTGGGTCAGACCAGGGAGGGTCCATCCAGTCCAGCCTCCCGTCTTCACACGGTGGCCAATGAGCTTCCTCTGGAGGGCCAGCAACAGGGCAGAGAGGCCGAGGCCTTCCCCTGATAAGGACACTCAGAAGAGCCCTGCTGGGTCAGACCAGGGAGGGTCCATCCAGTCCAGCCTCCCGTCTCACACGGTGGCCAGCGAGCTTCCTCTGGAGGGCCAGCAACAGGGCAGAGAGGCCGAGGCCTTCCCCTGATAAGAACACTCAGAAGAGCCCTGCTGGGTCAGACCAGGGAGGGTCCATCCAGTCCAGCCTCCCGTCTCACACGAGTGGCCAACGAACTTCCTCTGGAGGGCCAGCAACAGGGCAGAGAGGCTGAGGCCTTCCCTGATAAGAACCTCAGAAGAGCCCTGCTGGGTCAGACCAGGGAGGGTCCATCCAGTCCAGCCTCCCGTCTCACACAGGTGGCCAATCAACTTCCTCTGGAGGGCCAGCAACAGGGCAGGGAGGCCGAGACCTTCCCCTGAGAAGGACACCAGAAGAGCCCTGCTGGGTCAGACCAGGGAGGGTCCCTCCAGTCCAGCCTCCCGTCTCACACGGTGGCCAATGAACTTCCTCTGGAGGACCAGCAACAGGGCAGAGAGGCTGAGGCCTTCCCCTGATAAGAACCTCAGAAGAGCCCTGCTGGGTCAGACCAGGGAGGGTCCATCCAGTCCAGCCTCCCGTTTCACACGGTGGCCAATGAACTTCCTCTGGAGGGCCAGCAACAGGGCAGAGAGGCCGAGGCCTTCCCCTGATAAGAACCTCAGAAGAGCCCTGCTGGGTCAGACCAGGGAGGGTCCATCCAGTCCAGCCTCCCGTTTCTCACGGTGGCCAATGAACTTCCTCTGGAGGGCCAGCAACAGGGCAGAGAGGCCGAGGCCTTCCCCTGATAAGAACCTCAGAAGAGCCCTGCTGGGTCAGACCAGGGAGGGTCCATCCAGTCCAGCCTCCCGTTTCACACGGTGGCCAATGAACTTCCTCTGGAGGGCCAGCAACAGGGCAGAGAGGCTGAGGCCTTCCCCTGATAAGAACCTCAGAAGAGCCCTGCTGGGTCAGACCAGGGAGGGTCCATCCAGTCCAGCCTCCCGTTTCACACGGTGGCCAATGAACTTCCTCTGGAGGGCCAGCAACAGGGCAGAGAGACCGAGGCCTTCCCCTGATAAGAACCTCAGAAGAGCCCTGCTGGGTCAGACCAGGGAGGGTCCATCCAGTCCAGCCTCCCGTTTCACACGGTGGCCAATGAACTTCCTCTGGAGGGCCAGCAACAGGGCAGAGAGGCCGAGGCCTTCCCCTGATAAGAACCTCAGAAGAGCCCTGCTGGGTCAGACCAGGGAGGGTCCATCCAGTCCAGCCTCCCGTTTCACACGGTGGCCAATGAACTTCCTCTGGAGGGCCAGCAACAGGGCAGAGAGGCTGAAGCCTTCCCCTGATAAGAACCTCAGAAGAGCCCTGCTGGGTCAGACCAGGGAGGGTCCATCCAGTCCAGCCTCCCGTTTCACACGGTGGCCAATGAACTTCCTCTGGAGGGCCAGCAACAGGGCAGAGAGGCCGAGGCCTTCCCCTGATAAGAACCTCAGAAGAGCCCTGCTGGGTCAGACCAGGGAGGGTCCATCCAGTCCAGCCTCCCGTTTCACACGGTGGCCAATGAACTTCCTGTGGAGAGCCAGCAACAGGGCAGAGAGGCCGAGGCCTTCCCCTGATAAGAACCTCAGAAGAGCCCTGCTGGGTCAGACCAGGGAAGGTCCATCTAGTCCGGCATCCCTTCTCATACAGAGGCCAGCCAGTTCCTCTGGAAATCCAGCCATGGGGCATAGATCAAATGAGGAGCTGGGGAAGTGTGGCTGCGCCCTTTTTCAGTTCTGAGGGGAATCAACATATGGGAGATCCATAAGACTTCTCTAAGAACTTAAGGAGTCTGATACCAGATCACAAACCATTCTCCTTCCCCACAAATCTTTCCAACCAGGCTCTTTCCCTGGCTTAGACCCGACCTTATTGTCGCTTTTGTTCAACAGCTTGTTGTGACCGGAGCAACCGAGGCCGATAACAGAATCCACACGCCGGGCTCGGTAACAAAAATCAAGCTGGAAGGAGACGCGAATGCTCACGTCGGCCTGGTGGCTGTCGACAAAGGCGTCTACGTCCTCAACAAGAAGTACAAGCTGACCCAGGCAAAGGTGAGGTGGGCCGTGCCCCGTGGCGGGAACACCCAGCGTGGATCGTCTCCAACTGTGGCACGCGCTGAGTCTGTCCCGGTCGGTCCTTGCATTGGTTTCTTTTGCATGGTAGATCTGGGACACGGTGGAGAAGAGCGACATTGGATGCACAGCTGGCAGCGGCAGTAACCATGTGGGAGTGTTTCTGGATGCCGGACTGGCCCTGGAGACCAGCAGCAGGATTTCCACACCCCAAAGATCAGGTATTTCATCTATCTATTTGGTTACGTTATTTATAGTCCTCCTGTCTCACCTGGACTAGAAGAGGAAGAGGAGGAAGACGAAGAAGAAGATGAAGACTAAGACGAAGAAGATGAAGATGAAGAAGACGAAGAAGAGATAGATTTGTACCCACTCTTCACCCTGGGTCTCAGAGTGGTTTACAATCTCCTTCCCTTCCTCTTCCCAGAACAGACACCCTGTGGGTAGGTGGGGCTGAGAGAGCTCTGAGAGAACTGCCCTGAGAGAACAGCTCTGACAGATCTGTGACTGATCCGAGTCACCCAGCTGGCTGCATGTGGAGGCAGAGTGGGGACCCAACCCGGTTCTCCAGATTAGAGTCCACTGCTCTTAACCACTACACCCAACTGGCTCAGATTACACAAATGACACCGAAGCAGATTACGCAGAATGAGACCAGGCAGATTAACACAGAATGAGTCAATACAGTCGGCAGGATGGGGATTATTCAATGAACACTGCAGCAGGATTCAGGTTGTAGAACCAACCGGAAGTCTAGAAACAGAACGGAGGCGAAGCATAAGTATTAACATCACGCATTCAATGAATGCAAAAAATTACATACGAAGATCCTATTTTTAGCAAGCTCTACAGAGCAGAATAGATCACAGTCTATAATTATTTATCTGAGTAGATCTGCACATCACTTAGTACAGTGCAACTCTATTGCCTGTGCAGAGAAGCCCTCTTGAACAATACGGTTTTGCATCGTTTCTGGAAGGCCAGGAGAGGGGGAGCCTTGGGGGCCATGACGGAGGAGGCCCATATATGGGCAGTTGTCGATTTTTGCCCGCTTGCAGGTTGGCACCCGAGGTTTGGGCCTGTGAGATGCTGCAACACAGTATGAGAACCCCCTTTTGCTATAGCGGGCCCCCCAAGTTTATTTTGCTGCCCCCAAATGCCACCATCACAGCTGTCTCCTAGAACCCCACGTGGAAGATGCTGGGGTACCCTTCTGGGACTGTGTGCGACCATGCCAGCTGTTAGGGCAGCAGGGGTCCCCAACGTGGTGTCCAACGTAGTGCCTACCACCAGCATATTTCCTGGTGTCCACAGCTGCTTTTGAGAAAGTGGGTGGGGCCAGATTGGGGCTTTTCCCCAGCAAGGTTTTTGATTGGCCATTGGAGATTTGATTGGCAGTGCGGAGTTTTAACAGTGCTGCTTTGGCGGCAGCTGCCACCACGGCACGAGGGTCTTCACTGTGTGATTAAGAGGTAAGCTGCGGCAGCCATTTTTGTGGCTGGCGGCTCCACCTTCTACGGCAGCCATTTTGTGTGGCTGGACCCACCATGCTGTGTCAGAATTCCAAAGGTGCCCACTGGCTCAAAAATGCTGGGGATCCCGAGTTTAGAGCATCATATGGAAATAAGGGCAATGAATGTCCCAGTGGCTGCTGTTCTCCAAGAAGAGTTCTCCAAGGAGAAAAGAACTCCTCCAAGAGCCAGTTTGGTGTAGAGGTTAAGTGTGTGGACTCTAATCTGGGAGAACCAGGTTTGATGCCCCACTCCTCCACTTGCAGCTGCTGGATGACCTTGGGCAAGCCGTAGTTCTGTCAGAGCTGGTGTTCTTGAAAAAGAGCAGTTTCCGTCAGAGTTCTCTCAGCCCCACCTACCTCACGGGGTGTCGGTTGTGGGGAGGGGAAGGGAAAGGAATTTGTAAGTCACTCTGAGTGAAGGGCGGGGTATAAATCCAATCTCCTCCTTCTCCTCCTCCTCCTCCTGCTCTTCTTCTTGTTTGGTGTAGTCACTGTAGTGGTTGAGTGCACGGACTCTAATCTGGGAGACCTGGGTTTGATTACCCACTCCTCCACTTGCAGCTGCGGGTGTGACCTTGGACAAGCCATAGTTCTGACAAGAGCTGTCCTTGAAAAAGAGCCGCTTCTGTCAGAGCTCTCTCAGCCCCACCTACCTCCCAGGGAGGGGGAGGAGAAAGGAAAGGAGTTTGTAACCCGCTCTGAGACTCCGAGTGAAGGGCGGGGTATAAATCCAATCTCTTCTCTTCTTCTTCTTCTTCATCGAACAGAGTTTGAGCCCAGTGGCCCCTTTAAGACCAACAAAGTTTAATTCTGGGAGTACAATTGGGCAGGATTTACTTCTGAGGAAACAGTCACGGGATCAGTGTGTACAAAAACTGGAATCCAGCAGAGTTTCCTTATTTCAAGCCGGCAAAATGATTTTGTGTTTTTGCCTCCCCCTCCCACGTGCCGTTTTCCCTGCCCCAGATCCAAAATGCCCGCAGCCCGCGAGACGCCGACGCCGCTCCTTGCAGCTCCTGGACTCCAAGGCCAGCAAAGGTACGTGGGAAGGAGCGGGGCCTGGCGGGCGACCCCAAGAGGTCCAAATGTGATGAATGGTGACGTGAAAGGCGCATAAGACTGGAAGCTTGCTTGCATCCAAAGTCTGCTTGCTATTGAGGCAGACTCAGTATGGGTTCTGTAAGGGAAGATCTTGTCTCACTAACCTGTTAGTGTTTTTTGAGGGAGTGAACAAACATGTGGACAAGGGGGACCCAATAGATGTTGTTTACCTTGACTTCCGGAAAGCTTTTGATACAGTTCCTCATCAAAAGCTCCTAAGTAAGCTCAATAGTCACAGGATAAAAGGACAAGTCCTCCTGTGGATCAAAAACTGGCTTATAAATAGGAAACAGAGAGTGAGTATAAATGGGAAACTTTCTCAGTGGAGGGTGGTAAGCAGTGGGGTACCACAGGGATCAGTACTCGGTCCGATGCTTTTTAACTTGTTTATTAATGATTTGGAATTGGGAGTAAGCAGTGAAGTGGCTAAATTTGCAGATGACATGAAGTTGTTCAGGGTGGTGAAAACCAGGGAGGAGTGTGAGGCACTCCAAAGGGATCTGTCAAGGATGGGTGAGTGGGCATCAACGTGGCAAATGGGGTTCAGTGTGGCCAAGTGCAAAGTGATGCACATTGGAGCCAAAAATCCTAAATATAAATACACCTTGATGGGGTCTGAACTGGCAGAGACTGACCAAGAGAGAGATCTTGGAGTCGTAGTGGATAACTCAATGAAAATGTCTAGACAGTGTGTAGCTGCAATAAAGAAGGCCAACGCTATGCTGGGGATTATTAGGAAGGGAATTGAAAACAAATCAGCCAGTATCATCATGCCCCTGTATAAATCATTGGTGCGACCTCATTTGGACTACTGTGTACAGTTCTGGTCACCACATCTCAAAAAGGATATTATAGCATTGGAAAAAGTGCAGAGAAGGGCAACTAGAATGATAAAAGGGTTGGAACACCTTCCCTATGAAGAAAGGTTAAAATGCTTGGGGCTCTTTAGCTTGGAGAAATGACGGCTGAGGAGTGACATGATCGAGGTTTATAAGATTATGAATGGGATTGAGCAGGTTGAGAAAGAAGGGACCTTTCGGGGAAAAAGGTGAGCCTCAGTTCCTTGGCCGTCGCCTTGGAAGAGGCTCTCTTTGGCTCCCCAGGCTGAGGATCTCCTATGGAGATCCGGGGAGGGTCCGGGGCGATCTCAGACCCTTCCCGCCAGCCGAGTCTCGGCTCCCCCCCATCAGAGCGAGACAGGTTGCAGCCGAGCAGTGAAACGCTTAAACTGGAAACCGTCATTAATCGTCTTTCAGTTTCTTCATCGTCTGCCTTAAAGTTGTGTACTTCCGGATCCCCCCGGCCCAGAAAAGATAGCTGGGTTAATTCCTCTGAAAGGGTTTCTCTGAATATCAGCCGTCTCCTGTTTTGAATAGTAGGGCAAGACCGGTGCAGAGGAGAGACGGTTCCCCGATGTTTCACCGAGGCATGTGTGTTTCAGTGGCCCAGTATCAGGACCGGCTGCTGCGGAAGTGCTGTGAAGACGGCATGCAGGACAACCCCATGGGCCACAGCTGCGAGAAGCGGGCAGAGTACATCCTCGAGCAGAACGAGTGCAAAGCGGCCTTCCTGGAATGTTGCCGATACATCAGGAGCATCCGGGACGAGAACGTGCGGGAGGAAGAGCTGATCCTGTCAAGAAGCAAGTGGAGGGTTCCGGGTTTCTTTCGGGGCTAGGGGAGGGACGCAGCATAGGGTTGCCAACTCTGGGTTGGCACATTCCTGGGGATTTGGGGGTAGAGCCTGAGGAGAGAGGGGTTTGGGGAGAGGAAGGACCTCTGTGGGTGTCATGCCATACAATCCGCCCTCCAAAGCAGCTGTTTCCTCCGGGGAAACTGATCTCTCTTGTCTGGATACCAGTGGTGATTCAGCAAGTTCTCCAGGCACTCAACAGGGACGTGATAAGAATTCCATCAGACAAGAATTCCCCGTAAGAATCAATGTGATGAGCAGGGCTTTTTTTGTAGAAAAAGCCCAGGAGAAACTCATTAGCATATTAGGCCACACCCCTGACAGCACAGCTCATTAGCATATTAGGCCACCCCCCTGATGGCACGGCTCATTAGCATATTAGGCCACGCCCCCATGTTACCAGCAGCAGCTGCCACTACTGCACTAGGTTCTTCAATGTGAGACTGGAGGTGAGCTCCGGCAGCCATTTTGTGACTGGCTCTGCCTAGGGTGGCTGCCGTTTTGTGGAAGCCATTTTGTGGCTGTGTCCACCGTGCTGTGTCAGAATTGCAAAGGTAGCTGCAGGCTCAAAAAGGTTGGGGACTCCTGGTCTAGGGAATCCTAATGGTCTGAGAGGAGGTTCTATCCTCTCTTGCTCTGGATTGCAAGACTAGATCGAATGGGTGGAAATGACAAGGGAGTCGATATACCGGCTAGATATCAGGAGAAACTTCCTCACTGTAAGAGTGGTTGAGCAGTGGGACGGACTGCCTCGGGAGGTGGTGGACGCTCCTTCGCTGGACGTTTTCAAGGAGAGGCTGGGCAACCTTTTTTCGGGACTGTTGTAGGGCTATCTTTCGGCTGTGCTCCTGCAGAGGGCAGGGGGTTGGACTAGGTGACCTGTAAGGTCCCTTCCAACTCTAACATTCTATGATTCTGTGACCATCTTTCAGGTATCTTGTAGGGCTGTCTTTCGGCTGCTCCTGCAGAGTGCAGGGGTTGGACTAGGTGACCTGCAAGGTCCCTTCAACTCTACACAGTCTATGATTCTATGGCCATCTTTCAAGTATCTTGTAGGGCTCTCTTTCGGCTACACTCCTGCAGAGTGCAGGGTGTTGGACTAGGTGACCTGCAAAGGTCCCTTCCAACTCTAGCATACTATGATTCTATGAGGACTTGAAACCTCCACTCTCCAGATTTTACCTTCTGTCTGAGAAAAACATTCACACCTGAGCAAGCACTGTCTAAGTCTGGGCCCGCTCTTTTGAGCATGCGGTGAGATCCCGGTGCTGGCATCTCCGTAGTGCTGAATGTACAAGAAGCCACAGGATTCCTTCCGCATTAGACCTTTAGAATCACCAGCCACATGTAGAAAGATGCTAGCCCCGAGCACTTCAACATTTTAGCCAATCGCCACACCCCACCCCGAGAAAACGACACCGTCAACAAGGGCACCCTGGCTCAATGTGTGATTCTTGTTTCCCCAGGTGACGTCGACGATGCTTTCTTATCCGATGAAGATATCGTCTCCAGAACCGAGTTTCCTGAGAGCTGGTTGTGGCAAATGGAACGTCTGAATGCACCTCCCAACGACCAGGGGTACCCGCCCTTTTTGTTTTCTGTGGCGTGGCATCGTTTGCATTGGCCCCACAGTCATTCTTTATCCACAGGGGAGGATGCTGAGAAGTATAGTGGAGGAGGGTGGGGGAGGAGGATATAGTGGAGGAGGGTGGGAGGAGGCAGGCTGGGGGCTTCGTAAAAGCTTTCAACGCCCTCCCTCAGGCTCCAGTTCCAAAGGTTCTTTGGGGGAATACTGTGGCGGATAATGTGATATGAAAATGACAGCAGTCTGCAGTGGCAGATCCAGCCTCCGGTTTGTCCAAGAGCAAAACAAGATGCCCGTTCTTACATTCACAAGCTCAACATGAGCCTGCAGTGTGATGTGGCAGCGAAGAAAGCTAATGCAATCTTAGGATGCATTAACAGAAGCCTTGTGTCCAGGTCAAACTTATAAGGAAAAGTCTATCATACTCAATAAAACGTTACAAAATTACAAGGAAAGTCCATCATACTCAATTACAAGGAAAGTCCATTGTACTCAATGAGCACCTGGATACAGGGCTTTTTTTGTAGAAAAAGCCCAGCAGGAACTCATTAGCATAACAGGCCACACCCAACAGCAGACACTCATTGGCATATTAGGCCACACCCCCATGTTACCAGAAGTGTGGTCATCCAGCCACACCCACCTTTTGCTTCTTATTCCCTTTACCTTGTTTGTTGTCAAAACCCAGGGGGTTTTTTGGAGCAGGCACTCCTTTGCATGTTAGGCCACACACCCCTCATGTGGCCAATCCGAATGAGCTTCTGCTGCTGGGTGTGGCCTGTTATACTAGTGAGTTCCTGCTGGGCGTGGCCAACTCGGGAGCCAGCCGGAACGCCGTTCCTGTGCATTCCTGCCCAGAAATAGCCCTGTCCGGATATAAACTCATTTCATCCCAATCTTCCTCAGGAGTAATCCTATTGTATAGCAAGGGATCTGCCTCTTGATACCATTCAGTGTTTCTGGTTTCATTTCAAGTGTTAGTATCAGGAGCAAGCCAGTCTTGTCTCTTTAACTAGGTGCACAATTATTTATTTATTTATTAGACTTATACCCCGCCCTCCCCGCATAGCAGGCTCCTATATTATGCCAGCTGAAATGCTCTCCATGAAAACACTGTAAAAATGTTTATAGTAGTAGCACCAGTCCTCTTTTCTTCTGGCTAGAAGCCTTTGGTTTTAATTGTGGCTGGCAAAATGCTCTCTCGAAATATTAACACTCGAAATGAAACCAGAAACATGGAGCTGTACCAAGAGGCGGATTCCTTGCTATACAGTAGGATTACTCCTGAGGAAGACTGGGATGAAATGGGTTTATATCCGGGTGCTCGTTGAGTACGATGGACTTTCCTTGTAACTGAGTATGATGGACTTTTCTTGTAATTTTGTAAAGTTTGATTCATTATACAACATGATCTTTACTAAGTGTTCTAGTCACTCATGTCACAGTGTTTGTTGTATTTTCCTCATGGATACCTGTGATCCCCTCTGGTTTTTTCCACCTGGAGGTTGGTAACCCTAACTCCTGGCTTTTCTGCAGTCTCTTTTTCCTTGTTTCTGTCTGTTTCCGGGGGGGTGGGGGGTGGCGTGTTCCTGTTCCACATGTCTTTTGTTCCTTCTGTTGATCAATTCGATGTTACACTGATTTATGTTGGGCATAAAAACCTGCAGTTTACCTCCACAAGGAGATATGCCAGACAGAAACCATCGTAATATCGAATCGACCAGTAGAGGAAGCAAAAGACATGTGGAACCGAAACCCTCTCCCCCAAAAGAAACAGGAACTTACAAGCCAGGAAATGGGAATGCGTGCCGTACAAGAATCTCTGAGTATGTCAACTGTAAATTCTGATTATCGCACATCGCCTGGAACTCGCACAAAGTGGGATATGTGAAAAAGGAAGGAAGGATGAAGAAAAATTTACCCCATATTGCGTTTTGAGGCAAACATGGGCGGTTCCACAAGATTTACATAAGGATTATAAAGCAGGTTTGCCTCAGTCCGGGGATAACATCCTAGAAGGAAAAGATAGAGTATTGATGGGACCACGTGGGTCAGTAGATCATAGCATGGTGTTTCGCTTGTTTGGGGTCTTTTTTTAGATTTTTAGCCTTCCTCTCGGATGCGCAGACGGGGTCAGGGCTGTGGGGAAAGGGGAGAGCTCAGGGGTCCTCAATGTTTTTGAGCCTGTCGGCCCCTTTGGAATTCTGACACAGCGTGGTGGGTGCAGCCACAAAATGGCCGCCGCAGGAAGCAGAGCCAGCCACAAAATGGCCGCCACAGCTTCCCTTCAGCCACACAGCGAAGACCCTTGTGCTGTGGTGGCAGATGCTAATGAAGAGACATTTTAAATCGAATCTCCCCTGGCCGATCAGAAGCTTTGCTAGTCAAAAGTCCCACTTGGTGCTGCCCGCTTTCTCACTTGGTGGGGAAGGTGTTAGTGGGCACCAGGGTGCCCATTGGCACCATGCTGGGGACCCCTGGAATAGCTTCTGCCTCTCTGCTCTTTTGCTTCACCGGCTTGCTGTTCGTAGGGTAACCGTCGTTCCTCTTCAGAGCTGACCAGGTAACCAGTCACCTGCAGAAAGACACCCTCTGAAACATGTGGAATCAGGCTGGGATGTTACGTCAAACACGCCGTTGCCGCTGAAAACAAGCTCTTGCCAGTGTTCCCTCTAAACTGAGTTAGTGTGAGCTAGCTCACAGGTTTTTAGCCTCTGGCTCACACATTTTTGTCTTCGCTCAGGAAGGAGGGCTCCAACTAATTTATACAACAGGTGATCTTATAAACATGATCGAGGTTTATAAGATTATGCATGGGATAGAGCAGGTTGAGAAAGAAGTCCTTTTCTCCCTTTCTCACCATACAAGAACTCGTGGGCACTCCGTGAAATTGCTGAGCGGTCGGGTTAGAACAGATAAAAGGAAATACTTCTTCACCCAAAGAGTGATTAACACGTGGAATTCACTGCCGCAGGAGGTGGTGGCAGCTGCAAGCATGGACAGTTTCAAGAGGGAATTAGATAAACACATGGAGCAGAGGTCCATCAGTGGCCCCTATGAGCCACAAGGTATAGATAGGAACTCTCAGTCTGGGGCAAGTGATGCTCTGTCTTCTTGGTGCTTGGGGGAGGATGACAAACAATGGTGTCCTGGCCCCACTGCTGGACCTCCTGAGAGCACCTGGTATTTTTGGCCACTGTGTGACACTGAGTGTTGGACTGAATGGGCCATTGGCCTGATCCAACATTGGCTTCTCTTCTGTTCTCTTCTGTTCTTATGTAACGGCTAAATCGCTCGCTCACAACTTTACTGCCGGTAGCTCACAAAGTAGAATTTTTGCTCACAAGACTCACAGCTTAGAGGGAACACTGGCACTTTTTGTTCTGGGATATGTTGCCTGACGCTTCAGAGTTGTGTATTTCACACCTCCACTGCAGTGGCTCAAGTGGTTCAGACGCTGAACTGCAGGCTGCGGAAGGTCAGTCGTTCAGCAGTTCGAGACCCGAGAGTGCCGCATGACGGAGTGAGCTCCCGTCTCTGGTTCCAGCTCCTGCCAACCTAGCCGTTCGAAAGCAAGAAATTGCAAGTAGATCAATAGGTACCACTTCGGTGGGAAGGGAACAGCGTTCCGTGCGCCTTGGTGTTTAGTCCTGCCGGCCACATGACCACGGAAACGTCTTCGGACAGCGCTGGCTCTTCGGCTTGGAAACGGAGATGAGCACCGCAACCCTAGAGTGGGATTCGACTGGCTTTCGAGCAAGGGGACCCTTTACTTCCCACTGGTGCTCGCAGGGAGATGGGGAAAGCAGGGAAGCCCGCAGCGTAGTGACATCCGAACTGGGCTCGGTTATCTGGGAAGGGAGGGGGGGGATCGTTCACCTGCCTCCCATTTTCTGCAGCAGCCTCGTGTCTCAGTCCAGTTTGAGACTGCACCTCTTTGTGCTTTGGCGGGGTCTGACGGGGCACCTTCTCTTTGCATCTAGGATCTCATCCAAGACACTGTCCGTTTTCCTGAAAGATTCCATCACGACCTGGGAAGTGCTGGCCGTGAGCATTTCAGAGACTAAAGGTGAGGAATCTCGCACACCAGGCATCGGGGCTGTGTCTGAGCAAACCTTGACGAGCTTACGGCCTGCTTTGGAAAATGCGGAGGAGGTAAAAAGGGTGGTTGAGGTGTGTAACCCTGTTTCTGTCCCCCTTCCCCCTCATTCCAGGGGTCTGCGTGGCTGACCCTTATGAGATCGTCGTGATGAAGGACTTCTTCATCGACCTGCGGGTGCCTTACTCGGTAGTGAGAAACGAGCAGGTGGAAATTCGGGCGGTCCTCTACAACTATCGGGAGCAGCCCATCACGGTGAGCGTGGGGATTTTGGGGTGTGTGAGGGGGGGCGCATTCAGAACTGCGGGAGGGTCTTCCTCTTAAGAGCTGTGCATGGCAAGGAAGCATTAGTCCCAGTTGTGTCCTTTCTTTCTGAAAACTAAGCTTAATTAACATAAGAACAGCAAGAGAAGTCCAACTGTTGAATCAGGACCAATGGCCCATCTTACTGTCCAACACTCTGTCACACAGCAGCCAAAATATACCAGGGGCCATCAGGAGGTCCAGCAGTGGGGCCAGGATCACTCAGAAGCCCTCCCACTGCTGCCCCTCTCAAGCACCAAGAAAAGAGTGCATCAGCCTGCCCCAGACTGAGAGTTCTCCATCTATGACCCTGTGGCTAATAGCCACTGATGGACTTCTCGCTCCATAGGTTGATCTAATTCCCTCTTGAAGCTGTCCGTGCTTGTAGCTGCCATCGCACCTCCTGTGGCAGTGAATTCCATATGCTTAATCACTCTCTGTTGGTGAAGGAATGTATCTTCCTTTTATCTGTTCTTTTTTTCTATATAACAAGAGAGTTTTTATTGGAATATATTCAACATTGTTAATCTACAATTTCCAGAATCAACTTATAAGCTACTATCCGCTTCCCCTCTTTCCCCAGCTAATAGGCTCTCCAGATCACTGCTATTTGCCAATAAGCAAAGAAAACTTTAACAGTAATCAGGTTTAAACTTATAGCAATCGATAAACCAGGTAACATATTTTTTGTCATACAGAGTAGATCTGACTGCATGTCTAACCTAATTCCCTTTTCAATAAGTAATCAAGGTTATACATATTTCCTCCTTTCATATTTATATTCAGTTATCCTTCCTTTCTATCTGTTCTATACCCGACTGCTCAGCAGTTTCATGTTGAGTGCTCACTGTAGTTCTTGTCATTGTGAGACAAGGGAGAAGCTCAGGTACTCCCATCTCTCTAAGAACCTGCCATAACTTTACCATACCTGTGCTTATTTCTTTATTTCTGATTATTTCCACTTGTGTAGTGTAGCCAGGCACCCAGAAGTTCTAGCTCTTTAGTGATATCCCGTGTGCACCATGAGGAGGCGAGCTAGGGTTGTAAAAACTGGGGAAGCCCATGTTGTCATAGGGACTTCTGGTGACTGACCCCTGCTGGGGGCCTGGAGGATATTCCGCCTCCCGACTGCTGGTATTCCAAGGCTGAGTTCAGACCGGCAGTTTGGCCCGATATGGTTTCACAAACGGATTAAAGGGGCCGGTTCACACAGCGACAGCGGTCAGGCGTTCCCCAGCCGTACTCAACCCATCCTATGACGATTCCCTACTGCGCAAAAAAAGTATGAGGTGAAAGCCGTAGCAAATCCTGGAGAGCGCGTTGATCTCACTTCCCGGAAGTGTGCATGCTAAAAACTGCAAACAAGCTGCATTGATAATGTGAACCGGCTGATCCCACAGGGATGCGCATAAGTGCCTATGCGCATAGACGCATGTCGCCGGAATGAAAAAAACCCCACAGCTGTGCCTCCACCGGGGTGGGGCAACAGTGCGAATGCTCCCTGGTGCCTCCTCCCCGGTATGCTCCCGCATCAGTACATGCAGTGCGACTGGGAATCCCCGGCACAACTTGGTCTGGGTCATTTTGCCCTAGCTCCCTCGCACTTCATGCTCCCAGTCTGTCCTCAGCCCAAGTACTTGCCAGAGTCGACCCTGCTTAGCTCCCAAGATCTGACGAGCTATCCAGGTCAGGGCTTGCATTTTGATTTTCGTCGCTTGTGCAGCCTTTTTGCTTCAGGGTTTATTTCTTTTCAGTGTGTGCTTTGCTCCCTCTAGTGGTGAATTTGTTATTACATCCATGTATGTCCGGCATTATCTCCCTGCAGATTTAAATCGATCTCTATAGGGAGGAAAACATAAGCAGAAAAGAAAGGGGGGGGGGTAGGGACATACAAGCCATGAAAATGAGAATGCAGAAGAGCCCAGTGGGGGTGATTTACTTGTTGATGGAACGTTCAGTTTGCAGACAAGCCCATTTGTAGCGCCAAGTGGGTTCACGTTACCATAAGAATATAAGAGAAGCCAGTGTTGAATCAGGCCAATGGCCCATCTAGCCCAACACTCTGTCACACAGCGGCCAAAATATATCAGGTGCCATCAGGAGGTCCAGCAGTGGGGCCAGGACACCAGAAGCCCTCCCACTGCTGCCCTCTCCAGCACCAAGAATAGAGTGCATCACCTGCCCCAGACTGAGAGTTCCCATCTATACCTTGTGGCTAATAGCCACTGATGGACTTCTGCTCCATATGTTTATCTAATTCCCTCTTGAAACTGTCCATGCTTGTAGCTGCCACCACCTCCTGTGACAGTGAATTCCACGTGTTAATCACTCTCTGGGTGAAGAAGGACTTCCTTTTATCTGTTTTAACCCGACTGCTCAGCAATTTCATGGAGTGCCCATGAGTTCTTGTATTGTGAGAAAGGGAGAACAGGACTTCTTTCTCAACCTGCTCAATCCCATTCATAATCTTATAAACCTCGATCATGTCACCCCTCAGCCATCGTTTCTCCAAGCTAAAGAGCCCCAAGCATTTTAAGCTTTCTTCATAGGGAAGGTGTTCCAACCCTTTTATCATTCTACCATGGAAAGATCCCGCCACGACCCCTGGGAAAACGCAATTTCTCTCTTCAACCTAAGATGTCATTTGTTTCAAGCGGGAAGTGAAGGCTCTCCACAGCTCCCTTCTCCCATATTTTCCAAGAGGGTGGCTCACCCCTTCCCCCTCTTTCTCGGCAGGTGCGGGTAGAGCTGGTCCACAACCCGGCCTTCTGCAGCGCTTCCACCGCCAAGGAAAGATACAGGCAGATCTTCACCATCAAAGGCCTGTCCTCCAAGGCGCTGCCATTTGTGATCGTCCCTCTCCAGCTGGGACTCCACGACATCGAGGTCAAAGGGGCTGTCTTTGGCCAGTATGTGTCGGACGGCGTCAAGAAGAAGCTGAAAGTTGTGGTATGTGTATGAAGTTGGGACCTCCGATGCCTCTTGGAGAAAGAAAGGCGGAAATGAGCCGTCTTTTAAGGAATTCTGCTAATGAGTGCATCCCACCTGCCCTCGTCCAGTAATCCTTGCAGAAGGGCAGCCCAGCCTTGGAAGGCTACCTCAACTAGGGCAGCAAAAACCATGTTATGCCCCGATGTGTGTTTGTGAAGTCTAGTATTGTAGCTCACTCCATATTTGTTTAACACCTCCTGCCTCCCAATGGGCCCCAGTTCCCTTCAGCCTTTGGAGCAGAGGTATGCTGGTTCCGAGACTTTATAGGGTTGCCAATCTCCGGGTAATGCCTGGAGACGAAGAGCTAATCTCCAGACTATAGAACTGAGATGGTCTGTAGAAAATGGCAGGTTTGGAGGGTAGACTCTCTACAGCACAGAGGTACTTCCCTTTCCTAGACCTCCCCTTCGGGCTCCTCCCTAAATGTCCAGGATAGGGCTGCCAAGTAGGGTCGCCAGGTCTGGGTTGGAAAATACCTGCAGACTTTGGGGGTGGGTCCAGGAGAGGGCGGGGTCTGGGGAGGGGAGGGGCCTCAGCAGGGTACGGTGCCATAGAGCCCGCCTTTCAAAACAGCCATTTTCTCCAGGGCAGCTGATCTCTGTCAGCTGGGGATTAGTTGTCAAAGCAGGAGATCCCCAGGCCCTACCTGGAGGCTGGCAACCCTATTGCCAAGTCACTTGCGTAGCACAGCGGGGGAGAGCAGGACATTCACGCACGTGCAAAGTGCGTGTGTGCCGCATTGACGTTGCCCGGAAGTGACGTCATCACATTGGGCACGTTGCCGGCCAACGCTCTAGCAATCAGCCCAGAAACTCTATGGTATAAATCCAGGTTGGGAAACTTCTATGGATTTTGCAAGCAGAACTTGGGGAAGGACGGTTTGGGGAGGAGCAAGATCCCCTTCAAAGGGTATAATCCCATAGAGTTTACCTTCCAAAGCTGCCATTTTCTCTGGAGGAGGAGTTTGGAGATCAGGTGTAATTCTGGGAGTCCTCCAGGCCTCACCTGAAGGCTTGCAGCTCTTCCGTCAGCTTGCTGGGCCCTTTCTTTGTAACACGAAGGTCAGCTTCCCTGTAAACGGAAACTTCAACTTTCAGAGCACTGCAAAACTGAGGTCGAATCTGCATTTGCATTTTTAAATCAGTTGCGTGCCGCTGTGATGCTGTCTTTCTCTATGCTTGTTTGAATGTTGTTTGGAGAAGATTCTTTCAAAGCCGTGCGGAGGTGCAACGACGGTGGAGCCGCCCCGAAAGGGCGATAAACATATGTGGATGTGCAAAAGTATGCTAGCACTGTTGAGGTGTGAAAACGACACCAAATGTGGGCAGCTTTTTTGAAGGCGGAGTCAAAAGGCCGGGGACACCGGTGGGGAAGGCAAATGCAGATTCGGCCTGAGACTTCAACTTTCAGAGCACCGCGAACTGAAACTTTTGACTTTTCAGAGCCACCAGGGGGTGCTACAGTGCCTCTTATGGACGTGAGTGCCAATTCCTACCCAGGAGGGCCTGAAGCTAATGGGAATCCCTGGAGCTGATTGGTATTTCTTTCCATGTTGTGTTCGGGCAGTAACTGAACCATGATGTAAGCGGTTGGAGACAGAAATGAGATCTGATGCTCTTTGCTGGTATTGCCCCATTGCTGTTTTGAGCCTCTCACTGCTGCCATGTCAAGTCTTGGCATCAGTGAACGCGTGAAGCTGCCTGGCACTGTCTCAGACACTTGGATCCATCATAGAATCATAGAATCATAGAATGTTAGAGTTGGAAGGGACCTTGCAGGCCATCTAGTCCAACCCCCTAAGAACATAAGAACATAAGAGAAGCCAATGTTGAATCAGGCCAATGGCCCATCTAGTCCAACACTCTGTCACACAGCGGCCAAAATATACCAGGTGCCATCAGGAGGTCCAGCAGTGGGGCCAGGGCACCAGAAGCCCTCCCACTGCTGCCCCCTCCAGCACCAAGAATAGAGTGCATCACCTGCCCCAGATTGAGAGTTCCCATCTATATCCTGTGGCTAATAGCCACTGGTGGACTTCTGCTCCATATGTTTATCTAATTTCCTCTTGAAACTGTCCATGCTTGCAGCTGCCACGACCTCCTGTGGCAGTGAATTCCATATGTTAAACCCCCTGCACTCTGCAGGAACACAGCCGAAACCCCTACATACCTACAACATACCCAAGAGATGGTTGTCCAGTCTCCTCTTGAGAACATCCAGCGAAGGAGCATCCACCACCTCCCGAGGCAGTCTGTCCCACTGCTCAACCACTCTGACAGTCAGTGCTGTCTACCTAGACTGGCTGTGGCCCTCCAAGATCTCAGGCAGAGGTCTCTCCAGGTCTTCGGCTGAGGTCTTTCACATCACGTACAACCTGTTCCTTACTGGAGTTGCCGGGGATTGAACCTGGGACCTTCTGCACGCCAAGCAGAGGCTCCGCCACTGAGCCACTGGCCCCAGGTGAAAGATGGTTCTTATTCTTTCTTCCCTACCAGCCCGAAGGGATGCTGCAAAAGCTTACGACGGTCATTGAGTTAGATCCCGCTGCGAAAGGAGTCGGTGAGTGACAGATTCCTTCTTTAGCACTTCTCTTTTGACTTGGGGGTGGGGGGAGTCCCATGAAGCGCTTTTTCAACGTCCAGTCTTTTCACTGGCTTAACCTTTCAAGGCAAAGCGGATCAACGCTCCCTCTAAGCTGTGGAGGCTTGTGAGCAAAAATTCTGCTTTGTGAGCTCCTGGCATTAAAGTTGTGAGCGAGCGATTTGGCTGCTGTGTAAATTAGTCTGCTCTGGAGCCATTGCTCTGAGTGAAGGCAAAAATGTGTGAGCCGGAGGCTAAAAAGCTGTGAGCTAGCTCTCACTAACTCAGCTTAGAGGGAACACTGAAGCGGATATACTTCTGTTTGGGAAGTTTCTGACGGGGTTTCTTTTATCCCAGTCGGGTTTGCAGAAAGACACGAGCGCGTAAGCCTATTGAACTTTGATCCCACCTCAAATTAGGGTTCCCAAGTACTTACCGTATTTCGGCGGGGGATGCACAGTCCCTGGCTGGAACATTCCCTCGGGCAACACCCACGCCGCACGATGCTGTCACCAGGACGTGACGCCGGGCGACGCTTTGGCAATGGGGCTGGAAACTCAATGGTACCAACAAGTTTCCATCCCCATTGCCAGAGCGTCGCCTGGCGTCACTTCCTGGCGACGGCATCCTGTGCGCATCTTTCCTTCCCCCGGGGATCATCCTGTCAGGATGTATCTGTCCCCTGCCGGTGTATGGTAAGTTCTTGGCAAGCCTTATAACTTATAACCCCATATACAAACTTTATAACTTTAGTTCTGCAAGGCTGCGGTCTTCAGAATGTTCTTTTCCTGCTGCCGGACCTTTCTGCTCTCCTTCTGTTTTTTTGAGCAAAGAGGCCAGTTAGCATTCTAGAAACTGTCCCACTTGCGGTCAAAAATCACTTAAACCAGCAGTTGTGGTCAGGTTTTCTTCAGGGAAGCATGTTAGTTGAAGTGGTTTGTGGCTGGAAGCTATTTTAGGGACAGAATCATAAGGCGATGGGTTGAAGTGCTTAACATCGACCCTAAAATATGCTCTAATACCTGTTTTATATGGCTTCAAAATGTCCCTGTAATTGGTCAAGTTTCACAATTTTCTCAGGGGCTTGTAGCACCCAAACCGCCAGCTGTGTGGGCTCACCGAGCTCGCCAGAATCTATTCATGGTCTACATTTTGGCAGCTGGGTCCTCAAATCCTTCATTGGTGCACAGCTTAATAGTTCTACAGCTCAGCCCTTAGCCAGTCAGAACCATAAAAAGACGTCTGGATTCTCAGTTCAGGCCCTTTGGGCCTTGTGGGATGTCGTCCTATTGCTGCTGGTTGAGAAGGGGCTCCCATAACAGTTCATAGACTCACAGAATGTTAAGAGTTGGAAGGGACCTTGCAGGTCATCTAGTCCAACCCCCTGCACTCTGCAGGAGCAGAGCCAAAAGATAGCCCTACATACCTACAACATACCCATAAGATGGTCATCCAGCCTCTCCGCTTGAAAACGTCCAGGGAAGGAGCATCCACCACCTCCCGAGGCAGTCTGTTCCACTGCTCAGCCACTCTTAGGAAGTTTCTCCCGATATCTAGCCAGTAATGACTCCCTCATAATTTCCACCCAATTTCCAGTTCAAGCTCCAGGGTCTCAAAAATGTAGGTCGGCCATGCTCCCCACCCCATGCCATTTTACCAATCTGAAATGGTCCCAGGGAGCTGCTGATGGCCCCCTTGGGAAAATGCCACCAAGTCGCAGCTGACTAACAGTGGCTGCGTAGAATTTGGAAGTCAAGCCTGCCTCTGTGTTGCAACCCCTGGACTTCTTGGTCATCTCCTACCCAACTACTAGCCAGGGCCAGCCCTGCTTACCTTCCAAGATCTGCTGAGGTCAGTCTAGCCTGGTCCATCAAGGGCAGGGCGCTGCATGCACAGGACAGCAAAAAGGGCATCTGGTCAAGCCGGTGGCAGGCCACGCCATGTGTCTGCTGGGCTCTGCTTGACCGGATGGCTCAGACGTTGTGAAGGCCCGTCTTATGCTGATACTGTTCCTCTTAGGTCATGTTCAGACGGGCAGCTAAATCCGCCATTGGCCCGGCTCTAATCTGATCCAGATCTTTTTTTATCCAGTGTTGCACGACCAGAGATGGCTCCCCTTACCGCACGCATACTCCACGGTGGATTGTCTGGACGGCGTCCACCTGAAGCCAGTTTGGTGTAGTGGTTAAGTGCAAGGACTCTTATCTGGGAGAACTGGGTTTGATTCCCCACTCCTTGGCTTGCACCTGGCTGGATGACCTTGGGCAAGCCGTAGTTCTTGAAAAAGAGCAGTTTCTGTCAAGGGCTCTCTCAGCCCCACCTACCTCACAGGGGGTGTCTGTTGTGGGGAGGGGAAGGAGAAGGAGTTTGGAAGCCGCTCTGAGACACCTTTGGGTAGTGAAGGGCGGGGTATAAATCCAATCTCTTCTTCCTCTTCTGAAGGAGCTGTGCAGTTCAGTGGGGTTTTTTTGTTTTGTGTTTAAATCTGTTTGCGCATGCGCCTCTGCGCCTCAACGTGTACTTGTTTTTCCGCGCATGCGAGGAAATGAATGGTTAAAGCACCGTCAGCGGCTCCTCCCTCTAGGTACCGTTTCAATTAACACAGTTCATAAATTTCACAGGCCCTTCAGAAACATGAAATTGTCCAGAACGTTTGAGCAGAGCTCTGCGGCTGTTGCGCGTTTACGCATTTACACGCATATCGCTAAGAGGTTTTTTTAAATGGCAGCCGTTCGGGACGGTCTGGAGTCAGACCATCCCAATGGGAGGATTGCGTGCTGGAATGATCAGGTGGGGGAATGTCCGCCATTGGCCCGTCGGCAATCAAAAGTACCGGATTTTCACCGATATCTTTTAAGTACGGCTCCCTGGTGGGGCTAAACGGGCTGATCACGGAAGCGGCACCTTTCCCAGATGTTGTTGTCTGATTGTTCCCTTTAAATCTGCCGGGCATCCGTGACTGGGGCGGATGTTAAAGACCCGTCTGATCAGGACCTTAGACAGTCTTTCTTCTCACGATATCCTCTCGTCCATCCCCCTTTGGGTATTAGTCCATCCATGCATGAACTCCTCACTGGCTCCAGAGAAGCACTGGCCAACAGTAAAGCTGGCGGAGAGCTGCATTTCTGTCTCTTACGACCTTCCTGTTTCCCCTGTTTTTTCCAGATGGGGTCCAGGAACAGAAGATCATCGCCAGACCGATCGACGACAAGGTCCCCGACTCAGAAACCGTGACCCAACTTACCATCCAAGGCAAGAATCAGCTGCTTTAAAATATGGGGCCATAAGACCACGGGAGTGGAAATAACTAGGGTTGCCAACCTCCAGGTGGGGCCGGGCAGTCACCGGCATGCGTCCGACTGCCGGGCATGGCGGGAGGAGCCCCCAATCCGCAGTGCGTTCCCCGCAGTGGTCAGAGCTCAGCGGCTGCAGACAAAAAGCGTAGCGGGGGGCTGAGGAGGGTGCGCGAAACTGAGGGCGAGAGGGCGGCCGGTGGGTCTGTGGGCGGGATGGAGGCGACGGAGAGAGGCAATGCAGCCAGGGGATTGGCCCCCCTCCTGAGTGACAGATCAGGGACCCAACGCCTGGGGAAGCGTGTGGAAGAGTTCACACGAAAACTCAAATATATATGAGAGATAATTATAAACAGAACACATTAATTTACAGAAGTTTCTCGCAGTGCATATTTATTCGTTACTTCTCACCTGGAGGATGGCAGCCCTCCAAGTGGTGAGGGGAAGTCAGCTGAGTCCTAATTTTTGCCAGCCTAGAGGTGCCGGTGTTGGAGGTATAGCTCTCCTTGGCCCAACATTGCATGCCGACTATGATAAGCAAAGGCAGATGGAGGCCACTTGGTGCCGGGAGCCAGCTGGGCTTTAATGTCACATGCCTAGGCTTGCCAATCTCCAGGTGGGGCCTGGAGACCTCCCAGAATTACAGCGGATCTCCAGGTGACAGAGATCAATTTCTCTGGAGAAAATGTTGGCTTCGGAAGGTGGACTTTGTGGTATTGTACCCTGCTGAAATTCATCCCGCTGTCTTCCCCAAATCTCAGGGATTTCCCAAACCAGAGCTTTCAACCAAATGTATGCCTGGGAAACCCTGTATCTAGGGAGCCTCTCACTGAGGGATGGGTGTTTAATGAGGCTTAGAACATTGTTAAGAGAATGAAAATCCCAGCTGAACCCATTCATCTGGCATGGTGTCTTCATTTGGGCTACGGCGGGCCAATAACCGGCACCCAAAGGGAATTCTAACAGATCCTGATGTCCCAAAGAACGTGGTGGTGGGGAAACAAATTCACGTGGGGAAACGTGGCAGTCCACCAAAGAACAGTGTCTGCCTGGCATCTTGGAAGCGTGCCGTCTCGACCCACCAGTCCCCCGTCTTTCTGCCCACATGTTCACTTTGTGGGGTTTCTTTGGCCAGGGAACCCCGTGGCCCAGATCGTCGAAGACTCCATCGACGGGGCCAAACTGGACCATCTCATCGTGACCCCTTCCGGCTGCGGGGAGCAGAACATGATCAAAATGACCCCGTCGGTTATCGCCACCCACTATCTTGACGCTACCGGGCAGTGGGAGAAGCTTGGGGTGGACCGCCGGTCCGTTGCGGTCAAGCAGATTATGCAAGGTGAGGGCCGCGCGGGGGTGTGTGTGTGTTCATCAGACTAGGGTGGGGGAGTCCCCAACCTCTTTGAGACTGCGCCACCCCAAAATGGCTGCCGTAAGGAGGTGGTGCCTGCCACAAAATGGCCGCCACGGGAGGCGGGACCACACACAGAAACACAGGGGGAGGCCAAGTGCAGGGGAGAAGAAGGATAATTAAAAAAAAAATGCTCTGGGAAAGAGGAGCGAGAGAGAGAGAGAGAATAAAACCGACATTGGCTGTGCAGGTTAAAATAACCACAATCAGACCTCCCGTAACCAATCCGAGGCCCTGCTGGGCTAAGAACACTTGGCAGGCTCCGGGAGAGGTCCCAGGGTCACTGGGTTGGGGCCCCCTGGACTAGAGCCCCCCTGCCAGCTCAGGAAATGAACATGGCAGGGGGAGAGGCGTTGATTCTGCCTGTTGAGAGACGTGCTTTGGAAAAAGCCGGGCCACGGTCCCATCGCTGTCCGCCTCCTCCTCTTTTTTCAGGTTATACACAGGAACTGGCGTACAAGAAAGCAGACTACTCCTACGCGGCGTTTACTTCACGCCCATCTAGCACTTGGTAAGTGGTGGCTGTGCCCGGTCCAGTGGCAAACTGGCATTCTGATGGCCCAGGTCAGGGGCGGCGGCAAACCGAGCCAGGCTGCTGGGAGGAATTCCAGGCTCTCCCTCACAAATCCTGACCTTCCCACCCCCTGGCACGGGATTATCAGCGTCTCCTTCTGGATTTGCAGCAAAGAGTAGGTAGCCATTGCATCCGGAGTGGCCTGTTATGGTTTTGCTCTTTCTCTGCAGGTAGACTTGCCAGTCCCCGAGTGGGGAGGGACAGGGGAACCCTGAAATCAGCCAGTCTCATCATGCCCCTGTATAAATCATTGGTGCGACCTCATTTGGAATACTGTGTACAGTTCTGGTCACCACATCTCAAAAAGGATATTATAGCATTGAAAAAAGTGCAGAGAAGGGCAACTAGGATGATAAAAGGGTTGGAACACCTTCCCTATGAAGAAAGGTTAAAACGCTTGGGGCTCTTTAGCTTGGAGAAACGACGACTGAGGGGTGACATGATCGAGGTTTATAAGATTATGCATGGGATAGGGCAGGCCGAGAAAGAGGACCTTTTCTCCCTTTCTCACAATAATACAAGAACCCGTGGGCACTCCATGAAATTGCTGGGCGGTCGGGTTAGAATGGATAAAAGGAAGTCCTTCTTCACCCAGAGAGTGATTAACGCATGGAATTCACTGCCACAGGAGGTGGTGGCAGCTACAAGCATGGACAGTTTCAAGAGGGAATTAGATAAACATCTGGAGCAGAAGTCCATCAGTGGCTATTAGCCACAGGGTATAGATGGGAACTCTCAGTCTGGGGCAGGTGATGCACTCTATTCTTGGTGCTGGCGGGGGGGGCAGCAGTGGGAGGGCTTCTGGTGTCCTGGCCCCACTGCTGGACCTCCTGATGGCACCTGGTATATTTTGGCTGCTGTGTGACAGAGTGTTGGACTAGATGGGCCATTGGCCTGATGCAACATTGGCTTCTCTTATGTTCTTATGTTCTTATGTTCTCTTAACCATTAAGCAGACTAAGCACGTGCTTAGGGCGCCGGGACCAAAGGGGGCACCACAAATTTGGGAACAGTGTTCCCACTAAGCCGAGTTAGTGTGAGCCAGCTCACAGTTTTTTAGCCTCCGGCTCACACATTTTTGTCTTAGCTCAGGAAAGATATGGCTCCAGAGCAAACTAATTGATGCAGTAGCCAAACTACCTGCTCACAACTTTAATGCCTGCAGCTCACAAAGTAGAATTTTTGCTCACAGGATTCTATAGCTTAGAGTGAAAACGGGTTGGGGAAAGGGTGAAAAAATGTAGGAAAACATCTTTCAGGTCATGAATATTGGAACTTTGATCCATTTAACTTGCGAAATATTGAAATAGATGTTGCATTCCGTTTTTTTGGAACTTTGTGTCGCCAAAGTTTGGCTTAGTTTGTACAGTAGGCGGTGTTATCATAGGAATAAATTTTTGTATCGCTGCAACCTGCGTTGTACATCTGGTCAGACAGGTCAACCACTACAATGGACGGGGTCAGTGTGGAAAGGAGGGGGCCACCGAGATTGGTCAGTGCTGCTTAGGGCTCTAGGGAGCCTTCATCCGCCCTGGCTGCCGGCCAGCTGGCTGGTGAGGGAAGCCCCGCCCACCACAGCAACCAGCGGCGGGCACCCCTCTCCCTCCCCTCCTGTGAGATTTAAAGGGCCCTCTGGCTGATCAGCGGGGAAGCCCGTGGCCCTGCAATCAGCTAGAGGGCCCTTCATGTCTTGCAGGAGGGGAGGCGAGAGGGGAGGCCACCAGCCACACGCCTGAACGCCAAGCAGTGAATTTGCCACTTGGGATTTCAGATGTGCGCAGCGCCCGCTTACAACAACTATTTAAAATTAAATGGCTTTTGCAAGCAGGCACTGTCGGCACCTTCCAAGGGGCTCTGCGTCCCCGACGTGATGAAGTCACTTATGCGTGATGTCATTGTATTGGGGGGCATCCCTGCCCCCTCCTGGAACACCCCCAAGCCCCGCCCCCCCGCTGGCAATGTTAGGACCTGGCAACCCTGTCTTCAGGAGAGGGTTAGGGTTGCCAACCTCCAAGTGGTAAATCCAGACAACGAGGGGGAAAGACGGGTGTCACAGGAGCCCCAAATATACAAATTCCACTAGTAGAAAACACCATCAAAGTTTGCCAAAACAAATATATTAAACAATAAAAAAGCCTGATATTGCTAAAGGCAACTATGTGATGAAAATAAGAAATTGTAACCCAATAAGGTGGAAATAGAAGGTTGAAAGAGACACTCACCTGATACAAAACTTTTATTTTTAGATACTACTTTGTTGTTGTTGTTTAGTCGCACAGTCGAGTCCGACTCTTCGCGACCCCATGGACCAGATTACGCCAGGCCCTCCTGTCTTCCGCTGTCCGCTGAAGTTTGCTCAATTTCATGTTCGTTGCATCAACGACACTGTCTAACCATCTCATCCTTTGCCGTCCCCTTCTTCTCTGACCTTCAATCTTTCCCAGCATCAGGGTCTTCTTCTCCAGTGAATGCTCCCTTCTCATTTGGTGGCCAAAGTATTTGAGCTTCAGCTTCAGGATCTGGCCTTCCAAGGAACAATCAGGGTTGATTTCTTTTAGGATTGACTGATTTGATCTCCTTGCAGTCCAAGGGACTCTCAAGAGTCTTCTCCAGCACCATAGTTCAAAAGAATCAATTCTTCGGCACTCGGCCTTCCTTATAGACTACTTTGTTAGGCATATATAAGTTGGGCTTTTTCAGCAATATGTATTACCCCCAATATGTATGTTTTATGTCGTTTGTGTTATGTTGTTTGTCAGTAATGTATTGTGTTGTTTTGTGCAGAAAAATAATAAAAGTCCCTCCTTTGGGACAGTTTTAAAATAAATAAATAAAAACAAAACAATTATAAAGCTGGTGGCGTCACAACAACAACATAAATGCATACTGTAACTATAATAAGGCACAAGATGCAATATTTCCTCCTTTGTAGACAAGACATAAAGTCCATGTAGTCAGTGTAACTTGAGAGGAGGAGTCTACAATAGTCATAACGTTTTCCAAACAGCCTTTGCAAAGACGCCCATTCTAGATACTTGGAAGCTGCGTTTCCTTCGACTTCTTCAGTTTGCCGGCTGTGTGCGTGGAACTGTGAAGAGATTTAGACAAATGCCTAGCCACAAAAACACGTATGAGAAGCAGAATTGTTTAAAAAAACATTCCTGAAAAATACACTCACCCTGATTTCAGCAATTTCAACAGAAATGAACATTTAATTATATTATTTTAGTTTACAAGAAGGCTGAAAAATCAATCTCTATATGAACCTTTTGGCTTGAACGGGGAGACTGATTTTTCAGACTTTTTGTAAACGAAAAGAATATAATTAAATGTTCGTTTTAGGAAAGTAAAGTAAAGGTAAAGGTTCCCTTGCTCGAAAGCCAGTCGAATCCGACTCTAGGGTTGTGGTGCTCATCTCCATTTCAAAGCCGAAGAGCCAGTGCTGTCCGAAGACGTTTCCGTGGTCATGTGGCCGGCATGACTAAACACCAAAGCACACAGAACGCTGTTACCTTCCCACTGAAATGGTACCTATTTATCTACTTGCAATTTCTTGCTTTCAAACTGCTAGGTTGGCAGGAGCTGGAACTAGAGACGGGAGCTCACTCTGTCATGCGGCACTCTCGGGTCTCGAACTGCTGAACTGTTGACCTTCCACAGCCTGCAGTTCAGCATCTTAACCACTTGAGCCACCTCAGCTTCCCTTTTAGAAAAGTAGAGCCCTTTAAATGGGACTAATCTAAATCAGATATGCCTATTTCTCTCACTGTTGAGCTTTAAATTGGCATGCATCTTTGTATTGTTTTGGCAATCTTTGATGGTGTTTCCTACTAGTGGAATTTGTATATTTGGGAAACCTCCAAGTGGTCGCTGGAGGTCTCTTGGGATTACAACATGTCTCCAGGCTACAGAGATCAGTTCCCCTGGAGGAAATGGCACTCTCTGGCATTCTGCCCTGCCGAGGTCCCTGGTCAGGCATGGCGAGGTGATCAGTGGGCAGATGGTTAATGGTTTTGACCTTTGGAATACTGTGTACAGTTCTGGTCACCACATCTCAAAAAGGATATTATAGCATTGGAAAAAGTGCAGAGAAGGGCAACTAGAATGATAAAAGGGTTGGAACACCTTCCCTATGAAGAAAGGTTAAAGTGCTTGGGGCTCTTTAGCTTGGAGAGATGACGGCTTAGGGGTGACACGATCGAGGTTTATAAGATGATGCATGG
Source organism: Gekko gecko (assembly GCA_029375565.1). Lineage (NCBI taxonomy): Eukaryota > Metazoa > Chordata > Lepidosauria > Squamata > Gekkonidae > Gekko > Gekko gecko. The sequence continues at coordinate 266,861,367 of JAPDNY010000002.1, read as the reverse complement.
GATAGAGCAGGTTGAGAAAGAGGCACTTTTCTCCCTTTCTCACAACACAAGGACTCGTGGGCACTCCATGACATTGCTGAGTGGTCGGGTTAGAATGGATAAAAGGAAGTCCTTCTTCATCCACAGAGTGATTAACCCATGGAATTCACTGCCACAGGAGGTGGTGGCAGCTACAAGCATGGACAGTTTCAAGAGGGAATTAGATAAACATATGGAGCAGAAGTCCATCAGTGGCTATTAGCCACAGGGTATAGATGGGAACTCTCAGTCTGGGGCAGGTGATGCATTCTGTTCTTGGTGCTGGGGGGGGCAGCAGTGGGAGGGCTTCTAGTGTCCTGGCCCCACTGCTGGACCTCCTGATGGCCCCTGGTATATTTTGGCCGCTGTGTGACAGAGTGTTGGACTAGATGGGCCGTTGGCCTGATTCAACATTGGCTTCTCTTCTTTTCTTATGTTCTCTTATGTTCTTATGGGAGCACCATGGCCTGTTCTACCCTGAGAAAGTAGAGCTGGCCGGGCTGATGCACCACCTTTTCTTCAGGCTAACGGCGTACGTCGCAAAGGTCTTTGCCATGGCTAAGCCTATCGTGTCAACCATCGACACCAAGGTCATCTGCGGAGCTGTGAAATGGCTGATTCTGGAGAAACTAAAGCCGGATGGAATGTTCCAAGAAGACTCCCCGGTGCTTAGCAGAACTATGCAGGTATGTTGGATGTCAGCGGTGAAGGTGACTTGTCCTGGTTAAGTCCAGGTTCCCAGTTCCAAAAAATACAGCACAAGAATTGCTGTGGTGTGTTTGAGCCAATGTGGCTTGTGAGGCCAAAGAGTGATGAACGCATGGAATTCACTGCCACAGGAGGTGGTGGCAGCTACAAGCATGGACAGTTTCAAGAGGGAATTAGATAAGCATATGGAGCAGAAGTCCATCAGTGGCTATTAGCCACAGGGTATAGATGGGAACTCTCAGTCTGGGGCAGGTGATGCACTCTATTCTTGGTGCTGGCGGGGGGGGGGGGCAGCAGTGGGAGGGCTTCTGGTGTCCTGGCCCCACTGCTGGACCTCCTGATGGCTCCTGGTATTTTTGGCCACTGTGTGACACAGAGAGTGTTGGACTGGATGGGCCATTGGCCTGATCCAACATGGGCTTCTCTTATGTTCTTATAAGAGGGAATTGGATAAACATATGGAGCAGAGGTCCATCAGTGGCCCCTGTTAGCCACAAGGAATAGGTAGGAACTCTCAGTCCTGGGCAAGGGATGCTCTGTATGCTTGGTGCTTGGGGGGGGGCAACAGTGGGAGGGGCTTCTAGTGTCCTGGCCCCACTGCTGGACCTCCTGCGGGCACCTGGTATTTTTGGCCACTGTGTGACACAGAGAGTGTTAGACTTGATGGGCCACTGGCCTGATCCGACATGGGCTTTTCTTATGTTCTTATAAGAGGGAATTGGATAAACATATGGAGCAGAGGTCCATCAGTGGCCCCTATTAGCCACAAGGAATAGGTAGGAACTCTCAGTCTTGGGCAAGGGATGCTCTGTCTTCTTGGTGCTTGGGGGGGGTCAGCTGTGGGAGGGCTGGATGGGTCACTGGCCTGATCCAACATTGGCTTCTCTTATGTTCTTATAAGAGGGACTTGGATAAACAGATGGAGTAGAAGTCCATCAGTGGCTATGAGCCACAAGGTGTAGATAGGAACTCTCAGTTTGGGGCAAGGGATGCTCTGTATTCTTGGTGCCTGGGGGGACGGCAACAGTGGGAGGGCTTCTTGTGTCCTGGCCCCACCTGAGGGCACCTGGTATTTCTTGCCACTGTGTGACGCAGAGTGTTGGACTGGACGGGCCACAGGCCTGACCCAACATTGGCTTCTCTTATGTTCTTACGTAGGCCTCAGCCTTCCACTGATGACCACTGCCTGGTGGTGGTTTGAGAGAGGCTCATGGAATAAAATATCTATTCATGGTCACTTAATTTTTTTTAAAAAAACCGGCCAAAAGTCTGCGACATCTGGTCGCGGGTAGGGCGGGCCGAAGGGGGAATGAGACACAGCATGCGAGTGAGCGAGAGGTAACCATCCACACGTTGTCCAAATTTGCTTTTGGCACGAAAGGGCATACCAGAACAGGTTGGGCAAACGACATAGTGGATCCAAGAAAAAGCTAGAACGGGGGACAGCCAGATGACAGTGTCACTCCGTAGCCCCCACCCCAAAGAACTGCCGCAGTTGGGAAGACAAGGTGAAGGCAGAACTCCACACGGGACCGACCATGTGCCAATCACTTCACGTCATGTGCTTCTAAAAGACGTGCCTGGTTAATGGATCCACACGTCGGCAGAACCTCTTGGCTTAAATTCCTAACCTGTTCGGCTCATCTCAAGAACCAGAGGAAGGTGTACAAAGGTACCTTGACAGGGGCGGGGAAAAAGCAGGCTACGGGTTCAGGAGTTTAGGCTGCAAAGCATTCTGGATGTTCTCAGAGGCTTGAGTTCTCCGTAGAAAGTAGATGGGAGAGACAGCTACAGTGAGAGGGAACCAGCAAGGACCTAGGACATCTCTCTCTATATATAATAAGTATGACTCACAGGGCTTATTTTGTAGAAAAAGCCCAGCAGGAACGCATTAGCATAACAGGCCACACCCAGCAGCAGAAACTCATGAGCATATTAGGCCACACCCGATAGCACAGCTCATTAGCGTATTAGGCCACACCCCCGTGTTACTAGAGGTGTGGTCATCCAGCCACACCCACCTTTTGCTTCTTATTCTGTTTACCTCGTTTGCTGTCAAAACCCAGGGCTTTTTTTGTAGCAGGAACTCCTTTGCATGTTAGGCCACACACCCCTCATGTAGCCAATCCTAATGAGTGTTTGCTGTTGGGTGTGGCCTGTTATGCTAATGAGTCCCTGCTGGGCGTGGCCAACTCGGGAGCCAGCCGGAACTCTGTTCCTGTGCGTTCCTGCCCAAAAACAGCCCTGGGTATGAGGAGAAGAGGTGGAGGAGGAGAAGGAGATTGGATTTATACCCCGCCCTTCACTCCGAGTCTCACAGCGGCTTACAATCTTCTTCCCTTCCTCTCCCCACAACAGACACCCCCTGTGAGGGAGGTGTTTGTTTGGTGTAGTGGTTAAGAGCACGGACTCTAATCTGGGAGAAGCGGGTTTGAGTCCCCACTCCTCCACTTGCAGCTGCTGGTGTGACCCTGGGTCAGCCATAAAGTTCTCTCAGAGCTGTTCTCTCAAGGGCAGTCCTCGAAAGAGCTCTCTCAGCCCCACCTACCTCCCAGGGTGTCTGTTGTGGGGAGGGGAAGGGCAAGGAGTTTGTAAGCCGCCCTGAGACTCCTTTGGGTAGTGAAGGGTGTGGTATAAATCCAATCCCTTCTTCTTCTTCTTGGGGCTGAGGGAGCTCTGAGAGAACTGCTCTTGAGAGAACACCTCTGAGAGAACTGTGACTGACCTAAGGTCACCCAGCTGGCTACACGTGCAGGAATGGTGAATCAAACCCAGTTCTCCAGATTAGAATCGATAAGAAGAGTGCTATAAACTCTTGAGTGCTGAATTACATAATTCAAGTCTTTGTCTTCTGAACACGGGATGTCTTCTATTTTCCTGGCAGGCCAGCACCAGTTGGGCTTTGCCCAACAGTGCCACGGGGAAGGGGCTCCGTGGCAGAGCACCTGCTTGGCATGCAGAAGGTCCTCGGTTCAGTCCCTGGCATCTCCACTTAAAAAGACTGGTTAGCAGGTGTCACTCTGCCTGAGTCCCTGGAAAGCCACTCCCCGTGACAATACCCATCTCAACAGACCAAGGTCTGACTCGGCATAGGGCAGTTTCCACGGAGTGTTTTCCCTTTGGCTGAAAAGTCCTGAGTAATCCCGTTGCCACGGCTGCTACCAGTGGCTGCCCCCCCCCCGCAGAGAGGATGGAAGGGGGAGGCTCTCGTGGGCAGATTGCAGCCAGCTTCAGCCGTTTAAAACAGACTGTAGGACCCTCCTTGGACCGCTGAGTCTATCGGTGCTGAAATATTCTGGGTTCGAGATGTGTATGGTGACCAGCTCATAGCTTATTAGTGATTTCAGCTTAACTCTCAGACACCTCTAGCAGGGCCAGAGCTCTGTTTATATGCATGCAAAAAAACCCCACACACAAACACACACATACTCCCCGTGATAGGCTATTTACAAAACATGACTACTTGATTGGTTTATTCCAGAGTCCTGGTCGGCTATTGTTCTTGTGCTCCAAGCTCAGCCGGTCTCTGGGGTGATTCAGTCAGGGGTGATTCAATCCCAGTACATAACAAGTGCCTTATGAGGGTTCTGTTCTGCTGTCTCTGGCTTTCTGTGCTGATGCTTCTTTTGAGGTGCCTGCGCCGTCACTGTTCTTGGGGGCTTAGGAGTTTTTTATTTGAATTAGCACTGCATTCAAGGGCTGTTTTTTCCCTTCTTCCTAGGGAGGCTATCATGGTGCGGAACCGGAGGCGTCGTTAACAGCCTTCGTCCTGGTGGCCCTGCTGGAGGCCAAAGAAATCTGCAGACAGCAAATCAACGTAAGTGTCGGTGCTCAGCACCTCTAAGGATGCGGCCACGCCCAGCCGTTCTCTCCCCTGCAAGGTCCTGGTTTTGCTCTCTGCTTCTCTGGCCTGGAAATTAACAGTAGTCCACCTTACCAGCTCTGGGGTGCATCCTCTATTCATCTGAGCTGGACTCTGCTGATGGTCATGTCTGCATCTTCATTTTTAAAGCAGTCTCGAAGACGTCTCTCTTTATGCTGGAGCAATGCTCCCTCTAAGCTGCGGAGTCTTGTGAGCAAGAATTCTACTTTGTGAGCTCCTGGCATTAAAGTTGTGAACGAGCGATTTGGCTGCCGCATAAATCAGTTTGCTCTGGAGCCGTCCTTCCTGAGCCGAGACAAAAATGTGTGAGCCAGAGGCTAGAAAACGGTGAACTAGCCCACACTCACTCAGCTTAGAGGGAACACTGTGCTGAAGTGATGCTTGTTCAAGAAATGCTTCCAATCTGTTTGATTCAAGTCTTCATCACTAGATGGCGCTTTTGGGGGGGAGGTCCTAGAGTGCTTTGTAACCAGATCCAGTTGAGCCGATGAGACGCCGCAGTCACAACGGAGTTGAAACCATAGGGCAGTAAAATAATGTAGACAGCAGAAATTATAATGATACAGTAGGAGAGTGAATCTGAGAGAGATGTAGACTTCTTTTTTTGAGAGGGAGCAGGAGTGTTGCCAAAGCAGCAGAAGATACCAATGCAGATTCAACCGATGTTCTTTTGGTATGTTACTCATTTCCTCCATGTGAGACGGAAGGTAAGCTGTGGGGGCCATTTTGTGGCTGGCTCCACCTCCTGCAGCAGCCATTTTGTGGCTGCGCCCACCACGCTGTGTCTGAATGCCAGTGATGCCTGCAGGCTCAAAAAGGGGGGGGGACCCCTGCTCTAAAAAATAGCTGTAAGTTGCAGTCCTAGACTCTCATTGGTTTTGAGGGCTATTACAGTGTTACCAAAATGAAGTACAGTTAACTGAGAGCCAGCATGGTGAAGCAGTTCAGCGTATCGGACTAGGATCCGGAAGACCCGGGTTCGAATCCCTGCTCTGCTGTGGAAGCTTGCTGGCCAGTCATACGCTCTCAAGGTTGTTTGGAGGACACAATGGAAGAGGGGAAAACAGCCTGATCTGCCTTGTATTCCCCATTGGGGAAAAAGCTCTGGTAATTCCTCCTGCATTTGTTATTTCCACACACACAATTGACCTGTGCATGCATGGAAAGAGGTTTCCATACATGCGCACCTCTTTGATGGGGAATCACTCAGGGGGTGAGGTCACATGCACCAGATAAAACGGGCGGGAGTGGGGAAGCGAGGCTATTTCCTCCTGTGGAATTTGACCCCTAGTTGCATGATCACATCTCCCTTTGAAGCGGCGGGCGCAGTCAGACGCAACTGCGGGTGAGTCTTTTTTTGTATGTGCCATTTCCCCCCCATGAGCTTAAACGAGGAATTGATGAATCACACCTCTGTGCTGAGGGCTCCCTATGGAGTTTGCAGTGATGCGCATCCTGCAAGGGGTGGGGAAACAACGGCACGGAGTCAGCATGGCCCGATCAGACCATCCCGATGGCATGAGAGCGCGCTGGAGTGATCAGACACGGGAAAGTTTTTACTTGTCTCCCTTTCTCACAGTACAAGAACTCGTGGGCACTCCATGAAATTACTGAGCGGTCGGGTTAGAACAGATAAAAGGAAGTCCTTCTTCACCCAAAGAGTGATTAACATATGGAATTCACTGCCACAGGAGGTGGTGGCAGCTACAAGCATGGGCAGTTTCAAGAGGGAATTAGATCAACATATGGAGCAGAAGTCCATCAGTGGCTCTTAGCCACAGGGTATAGATGGGAACTCTCAGTCTGGGGCAGGTGATGCACTCTATTCTTGGTGCTGGAGGGGGCAGCAGTGGGAGGGCTTCTAGTGTCCTGGCCCCACTGCTGGACCTCCTGATGGCCCCTGGTATATTTTGGCCGCTGTGTGACAGAGTGTTGGACTGGATGGGCCATTGGCCTGATCCAACATGGGCTTCTCTTATGTTAAGTCCGTCCATGGCCCATCGCAACCCGTTTACTACCGGATTTCCCCCCGGTGTCTTCTAACTCCACTTCTGTGGCGGAGCAGAACGGGTTGCCGACGGCTGCGGGGCGCTTCCCAGATGTTAACGTCTGTTCGCGTCCTCTAAATCTGCCCGGCATTTGCACCTACGTCGGGTCTAATTGTGCGTATGATTGCAGCCGGGGAAAGGGTGCTGAGCGTGTTATTCCACAGCCTCGCCGGCAGCTAGGGTTGTGATCACGGAGTTCAGTAGGCAGAGCCAAAGCGCCATCCATCGTCCCCTCCCCCTTAGAAAGGGAGACAGAGGAATTGGGAAGTTGCTGTCTGGAGATTTGCTGCCTGCTGTAGGAGTGCTTGTTTGCACCCATTGTGCTCTGCTTGTATACTTATTTTTAAAAGCGAATGGTCCAAAGAAGCAGCAAGGGACTAGTGACCCTCCAGAACTTCCCACCACTTGGGGAAGAAGTCGGCGGCACGGAGATCGGTTTCAGAATCAAATGTATAACGTCCGACGACGGGTCCCTGAAGTCTTCTAACATACCGATCACTTTGCTTTCCTGTCTAGATTTTAGACAACAGCATCGCCAAAGCTGCTGGGTATCTAGCCAAAAAGTACGAGACGCTGGAAAGGCCTTACACCGTGGCCCTCGTCTCGTACGCTTTAGTCCTAGCCGGGCAGCTGGACCACGACAGGGTACTGATGAGAGCGTCGACAGGTACGTTTGTTGCTCTTCACAATTCCTGAGGGCGTGCTGTTCATTCTGGGGGCAGGACGAGAGGCGGGTTTGAAGGTGTTACGTATTGGGGTTGAATCACTCCTGATTGAATCACTCCAGAGACTGGCTGAGCTTGGAGCACAAGAACAATAGCCCACCAGGACTCTGGAATAAACCAATCAAATAGTCATGTTATGTAAATAGCCTATCGTGGGGAGTGGGGTGTGTCTGGGTGTGGCCACGGCAGGCTATTTAAACAGAGCCAAGGCTCTGGAGTCTTGTCTTGTAGTTTTGCTGAAATCACTGAATAAACCAGAGCCGGTCACTGCAACGTGTCTCGAACCCAGGATTTAACAGAAGGGGAGGGGGGCCCTCAAGTGCGCAAGGCCTAGAGACTCCGGCCGAATCTGCATTTGTCTTTCCCAACGGTTGTCCCCACCTTTTGAGTCCGTCTTCAAAAAAGCTGTCCACATTTGGTGTCGTTTTCACACCTCAACTGTGCCAGCCAGGGCTTTTTTGGTAGAAAAAGCCCAGCAGGAACTCATTAGCGTAATAGGCCACACCCAACCGCAGAAACTCATTTGCCTATTAGGCCACACCCCAGACAGCACAGCTCATTAGAATATTAGACCACACCCCATGCCTTCCCTTGGCTTGCCCGGGTGCCCCGCGATCCTTCCAGGCCCCTCCCTGGCCTGCCCCCCTCGGAGTCACCGGGGTGGGGGGTCGCTCTCCAGTCTGTCCCTCTGTAGCCACGCACGCAGAGGTTTTTTGCTTACTGTGCACGAGAATGCACAGATAACTTTAGCGCTCTCTACATGGGGCTGCCCTTGTCGCCAATTTGGAAGCTGCAGCTAGTGCAGAATGCTGCAGCCGGGCTTCTGGTGGGTCTCCCCAGGTGGGAGCACATCCAGCCTGTGCTGGGGACGCCCTGAGCCTCCCCTCAGCCTGCTTTGCAGGGAGAACATAAGAGAAGCCAGTGTTGAGTCAGGCCAATGGCCCATCCAGTCCAACACTCTGTCACACAGTGGCCAAAATATACCAGGTGCCATCAGGAGGTCCAGCAGTGGGGCCAGGACATCAGAAGCCTTCCCACTGCTGCCCACTCCAGCACCAAGAATAGAGTGCATCACCTGCCCCAGACTGAGAATTCCCATCTATACCCTGTGGCTAAGAGCCACACTAATGGACTTCTGCTCCATATGTTTATCTAATTCCCCCTTGAAACTGTCCATGCTTGTAGCTGCCACCACCACCTGTGGCAGTGAATTCCATGTGTTAAACACTCTTTGGGTGAAGAAGGACTTCCTTTTATCCGTTCTAACCCGACTGCTCAGCAATTTCATGGAGTGCCCACAAGTTCTTGTATTGTGAGAAAGGGAGAAAAGTACTTCTTTCTCAACCTGCTCAATCCCACGCATAATCTTATAAACCTTGATCATGTCACCCCTCAGCCATCGTTTCTCCAAGCTAAAGAGCCCCAAGCGCTTTAACCTTTCTTCGTAGGGAGAATATTCCAACCCTTTTATCATTCTAGTTGCCCTTCTCTGCACTTTTCCCAATGCTATAATATCCTTTTTGAGATGTGGCGACCAGAACTGTACACAGTATTCCAAATGAGGTCGCACCAATGATTTATACAGGGGCATGATGATACTGGCTGATTTGTTTTCAGTTCCCTTCCTAATAATCCCCAGCATAGCGTTGGCCTTCTTTATTGCAGCGACACACTGCCTAGACAATTTCATTGAGTTATCCACTACGACTCCAAGATCTCTCTCTTGGTCCGTCTCTGCCAGTTCAGACCCCATCAACGTGTATTTAGGGAGGGCGGGGTACAAATTGGATAAATAAATAAATACATAATCTCTTACTGAAAACTGATGGGGTCCGGGTGGGAGCCCGGGCTTCTTAGGAGAAGGAATTGACACACCCTGAGGGTCTGTTTTGGTGAAGCCTAATTGCCCTGACCGGGCTGTCCCGATCTCGGAAGATAAGCAGGGTGAGCCCTGGTTAGGAAGACTTGGGTGGGAGGCCACCAAGGAAGTCCAGGGGTTACTACGCGGAGGCAGGCAATGGGCAAACCCACCTCTGTTCATCTCTTGCCTTGTAAACTCTACAACAGGGGTATCAAACATGCGGCCCGGGGGCTAGATCAGGCCCCCGGACGGCCTCTCCCAGGCCCGCGGCGGAACTGGCTGTCTCCTGCTTCTTCTCCCAGTTCTGCTGCTGCTGCGTCATCATAGGTTTGCAGCTTACAGATACACACCTGAATAGTATACTCAGGATTGCAACGGCACAGACGTTTCGACGCAGTCATTCAGAGCCAGGGGTGTCCGTGATCAGACACTGTTTGATAAACAGAATATTGCAAGCGTGCTGATGTTTTAAGCATGGGAAAAGTGCAGAGAAGGGCAACTGGAATGATAAAAGGGTTGGAACACCTTCCCTATGAAGAAAGGTTAAAACGCTTGGGGCTCTTTAGCTTGGAGAAACGACGGCTGAGGGGTGACATGATCGAGGTTTATAAGATTATGAATGGGATTGAGCAGGTTGAGAAAGAAGTACTTTTCTCCCTTTCTCACAATACAAGAACTTGTGGGCACTCCATGAAATTGCTGAGGTTAGAACGGATAAAAGGAAGTCCTTCTTCACCCAAAGAGTGATTAACATATGGAATTCACTGCCACGGGAGGTGGTGGCAGCTGCAAGCATGGACAGTTTCAAGAGGGAATTAGATAAACATCTGGAGCAGAGGTCCATCAGTGGCTATTAGCCACAGGGTATAGATGGGAACTCTCAGTCTGGGGCAGGTGATGCACTCTATTCTTGGTGCTGGAGGGGGCAGCAGTGGGAGGGGCTTCTAGTGTCCTGGCCCCACTGCTGGACCTCCTGATGGCACCTGGTATATTTTGGCCGCTGTGTGACAGAGTGTTGGACTAGATGGGCCATTGGCCTCATCCAACATTGGCTTCTCTTATGTTCTTATGTTCTTAAGCATGTTTTTATTTTAAGTTAAAAAAAAAAGCCATTTGTGTTTGTGTCCTTTATAAAGTTTATATCTCCGCTTTCGGGCATTACGTGTTATGGCACACACGTGGCCCGGCCCAACAAGGTCTCGTTTACGTCAGATCCGGCCCTCGCAGCAAACGATTTCGACACCCCTGCTCTACGGGATCGCCGTAAACCGGCTGAGACTTGACAGCGTTTTCCGCCACCCTGTTGCTCTGTTGACATCCAGGTGGAGACCGGTGGGAGGAGACCAACGCTCGTACTTACAACATCGAAGGCACCTCCTACGCTCTCCTGGCCCTGCTGAAACTGAGGAAGTTCGATGAGGCCGGGCCCGTCGTAAAATGGCTGACCCAGCAGAAGTATTACGGGGGGACATACGGGCACACCCAGGTGAGCGGCTGCGTCGCGGTCCTTTGGGGGCAGGCTATAGGGAGTGAATTAGGGTTGCCAACTCAAGGTGGGGAAATTTCTGGAGGTACCGTGGGCAGAGTCTGGGGAGGACAGAGTTTGGGCAGGGTATAACGGCTTAGAGTCCACCCTCCAAAGTAGCTGTTTTCTCCAGCGGAGCTGACCTGTGTCAACTGGAGATCAGTTGTCATTCCAGGAGATCTCCAGGCCAATGTTCCCTCTAAGCTGTGGAGTCTTGTGAGCAAAAATTCTACTTTGTGAGTGACTGGCATTAAGGTTGTGAGCGAGCGATTGGGCTGCTGCATAAATTAAGTTTGCTCTGGAGCCCCCCTTCCTGAGCAAAGACGAAAAGGTGTGAGCCGAAGGCTAGAAAATTGTGAGCTAGCTCACACTCACTCAGCTTAGAGGGAACACTGCTCCAGGCCCCACCTGGAGTTTGGCAACCCTAGCCACTACAGGCTGCTGGCAGAGGGCCACAGAACGCACTGCTCCTCCGTCCACAAGAAGGGTCCTTGCAGTGAGAAAACTAGTGGGTCAGGAAGAAGGGTTCGCACCCAGCCTTTACTTTGACAGCCTGGTTTTCCACGGGGAAGGAACTATCTCAGCGCCGAACTGCAGCTTTGTACTCCATCCTCATGTAATATTCTCCTTCAGGGAGCTTCACACTGGAGAAGGATGACGAGGGCCATAAACCTTCCTCCAACGCTCCCTCTAAGCTGTGGAGTCTTGTGAGCAGAAATTCTACTTTGTGAGCTCCTGGCATTAAAGCCGTGAGTGAGGGATTTGGCTGCTGCGTCAATCAGTTTGCTCTGGAGCCCTCCTTCCTGAGCTGAGACAAAAACGTGTGAGCCGGAGGCTAGAAACCTGTGAGCTAGCTCACACTAGCTTGGCTTAGAGGGAACGCTGCTCTAAGCGGTGGGGTCTTGTGAGCAAAAATTCCGCTTCGTGAACTGCTGGCATTAAAGCCGTGAGCGAGGGATTTGGCTGCTGCATCCACCAGTCAGCTCCGGAGCCATCCTTCCTGAGCGAAGGCAAAAATCTGTGAACTAGAGCCTAAAAAACTGTGAGCTAGCTCACACTAACTCGGCTTAGAGGGAACACTGCTTTTAAATGCCCCCCCCCCAGCTGAAAAGAAAGAGGAGGGCAAAAAACCCACATTAATACTTTGGAACAACTTCCCCTGGTCACCAAACAATTTGTGTATTCGGGGCAACTCTGCATTTCGGGTTGGATCCAGATTAGAGTTTTGCTGACTGCCCCTCCCGTTGACATAGGCGCTGCAGCGAGCCCCTGTGGGACACCCGCGTGCATGCATCCGCCTTGCCCGCTGCCCGAAGTATGAGGGTGCTCCAGTGCGCCGCAATGCGCCCAGCGTCCTGCGTCAACGGATCATCCTTTCCTCAGGGCTAAGGGCCGAGTCGCGAGTTCTGCTGCGAGGGTTTCCTCACTTGCTCTGTCTTCTCCTCCCCGTTGCAGTCAACTATTATGGTGTTCCAAGCCCTTGCCCAGTACCAGACGGACATCCCGCCCCGCAAGGACCTGAATCTGGACGTCTCTCTTCTATTGCCGGGACGTTCTGCTGCGGTCAAATATAGAATTAACTACGAAAACGCCGTCCTTGCTAGATCGGAAGAGGTACGGAAGTTCTGTGAGAAATTTCTCGCCTGACGTTCAGTGTCTGCTACTAGTCCGTGCTCCCGTCGGGGCTCAGGGTGGGCAATGCGTGCTGGAGTTCTCGGGAGCCAGCGGTCTGAAGTCCTGACTCTTCCAAGGACCTCTGTCCCCAATCCAGCACTGATTTTTCCCTTCCTTGAACGCTGCACCTTTCGGTCTGGGTGTTTTGCCCAAGACCCTTGCATCCTTCTTTGGTTAAACGTTTGTTCAACACTTTGTTTGTTTATTTGTGCTTCAAACACTCTTTAACACCCACCCACCCACCCCCAAAAGGCTGCTGTCGGTGATGGCTGTGTGGTAGCCACGAGGGCTGGCTACACAGCAGTGCAAAACATGGTGAGTATGCTGCTTCTCAGCAGTGGTAAAAGGTAAAGATTTCCCTTGCTCGAAAGCCAGTCGGATCCGACTCTAGGGTTGCGGTGCTCATATCCGTTTCAAAGCCGAAGAGCCAGCGCTGTCCGAAGACGTTTCCGTGGTCATGTGGCCGGCATGACTAAACACCAAGGCGCACGGAACGCTGCTCCCTTCCCACTGAAGTGGTCCCTATTTATCTACTTGCAATTTCTTGCTTTTGACTCATCCCTAAAACGGTGCCCATCATATCCGGAAGCCCCTAAGGAGAGACTGGGTTCCAAGGTATAGGGCAGGCGTGCTTTTAGAGTGCCAGATTCCACTCTTTCAGGTTTGCATGAATGTTAAAAGTGGCTAAAACTCCCTGTTCCGTATGCTCTGTTCAAAGTTATGTGATGCTACTTAAGAAGCAATCGATGTGCAGAGAGAGAGCCCCTCCCGTTCATTTCAGTGACATTCCTCCCTCCTTCCTAACCGATGCTGACAACAGCACTACAGATAAGATTAGAGTTTCAATAGCCATTCCACATACAAAAGAACCTCCTCAGGAAACAATCCACAGACAAAAGAACCTCCTCAGGAAAGCTCCTCCATTAGCATGTTCATAGCCTGGGGAACTCCTGCAAGATAATGAGTCAGCCCTTCCCCACCTTCCTGAATAGATATAAATTACCTGCCTACTATTTTTCTGCTCACCTTGACACAGAGAGTACTCCCTGTTTCTGTGTTATACCTCTGAAGATGCCAGTCACAGCTGCTGGCGAAATGTCAGGTCCTACAATGCCAAAACCACGGCCACACAACCCGGGAAATCTACAGCAACTGATGTTTTAATTGCTGTTCTGATGTTTTGTGTGTATTTTAAGTTTGGGTTTAGAGATGTGCGTTTGGGGAGCGGTTGGTTTTATTGGTTGTGAAGTGTGATTTTATCACACATGTTTTAAAATTGTTAGCCGGTTAGCCGGTTGAAGGCAGAAGGGCAGAATACAAATTTTGTATATAAATAACAAAATGCATTTGAGAAAGAGAAGATTATGGTCAATGGTGCCTGTCAGCAAAAAGAGAAATCAATCTGCATCTAGCATTTGCTCCGTTGTTGTACCAAACCGACACTGGAACAGAAAAAGGTCGAATCTGCATTTGTCTTTCCCACTGGTGTCCCTGCCTTCTGACTCTGTCTTCAAAAAAGCTGTCTACATTTGCTTTCATTTTCGCACTTCAACAGTGCTAGCATACTTTTGCATGTCTGCATATGTTTGTCATCCTATCATGGCAGCTCCACTGTCATTGCGCCTCCACACCCCTTTAAGTGAACCCTCTCCACGGAACTCTTCAAACAAGCATAGAGAAAGATGGCGTCACAGCAGCACGAAACTGATTTAAAAATGCAAATGCAGATTCGACCAAAAAGATGCGGCTTGAAACCACTTACCCCAGGCCAATGCCATACTGACTGCAGAGCCACCCCTGAATGGCCATAAAATGACCATAAATCTATGCAGGGTTAACCCTAATCCTAACCCTATGCAGACAGCCACCATAAAACCAAGGAATCAAAGGAAGTGAAAGCAGTATGCAGTCTGGACACTGCATAAAATTCGACACTCAGTCAAAGTGAAAGTGGCATGCAGTGCAGAGGGGAATTTCTGTTCCAGCGTGGGTTTGGTAAGACAGCAAAGCAAATGCTAGATGCAGATCGAGTCGTATCATCTTCTTGGTATTTGTCTTACTGATCCTTTGCAGGCTCACTGTCTCTTTCACCCGACACTCCAGGAAACTGAAAACGAGTGCAATACGTGTGAACTTTCCTTCCTTTCCAGACCAAGATCAATGAAGACTTCTCCGTGAAAGCGACCGGGCAGGGCCAGGCCACCATGACCGTAGTGACCTTGTACAGCGCAAAACTCCGTGAGGAGGCTGCTCCCTGCAAGAATTTTGATCTGCACGTGGCTGCCACCCCCGTCCAGCTCCGTAAGTCCCAACCGTGGAATCTGAGTAACTAGAAAACCTACACGCTTCCTCTCAAGTTGAATGGCTGCATAATTCCGGAGGATGTGCACTAATGCTACTTAAACCGTGATGTAGGTGATGTAGATGGGGATGGGACAGCAACGGCAAATCATCTCTGCTTAATCAGCTCCCCCCAAAACCCTGTGGGGTCGACAGAAGTCAGCTGCAACTTGACAGCACTTTACACACTCAGACATATGGAGACGGGCAGGGGTCATTTCGAGCAGGAACGCACAGGAATGGCGTTCCGGGAGTAACGAGCCCGGCCCAGCTCCCCGACTTCCTGCTAAGGCTCCCAGCCTTCAAGCATTTGTTTCTGTTAGTAAAATGTAGGGGGAAAGAACATCTCAGGCCTGACAGCAGCTACCTTGGAACCCGCATAACTGATGCAGTTGCTACTGCTCAACAGCTGCTGCCCCCACAAAGTGTTGTGTAGTGGTTAGTGTTCCAGACAAGGATTTGGGAGACCCAGGTTTGAACCTGAGTTGGGAAATACCTGGAGATTTTTGGGGTGGAGCCTGAGTGGTGTGTGTTGCCTTCTGACACACTTCCGGTGATGTCAGGGGGTGTGGCTTATGCAAATAAGCTATGCTAATGAGTTATGCTAATGAACTCCTGCACCTCTTTTTCTACGAAATGACCCCTGGAGATGGGGCATCCACACTAGCATTCCTGTGCCTTACAAAATAATGGACTAGGATTAAGAGCCGTTTCTGTCAGAGCTCTCTCAGCCCCACCTCCCTCACAGGGTGTCTGTTGTGGGGAGGGGAAGGGAAAAGGAGATTGTAAGCTGCTCCGAGACGCCGAGTGAAGGGTGGGGTATAAATCCAGTCTCTTGTTCTTCTTCCCTTCTTATTCAAAGAGGCTAATTTCTTCTCTCAAAACAATTTCTAGGTAGGGCAATAGATGGAGTCTCTGGAGCAATCAAGATTGAAATCTGTGCCAGGTGAGAACGGTGGGTGTTGCAGGTAACTCTGGGTCATTAGGGCAGTTCGGACTAAAAGTGGGAGAAGCAGTCGGGCTGAAGCCCAGGAGCACCTCAGAGACCAACAACATTTTCAGGGAGTGAGCTTTCGAGAGTCAAGGGTCCCTTCCAAGTTGGAATGGAGATCCCCGAGCTCTTATATCCCAGTCAGAAGGTGGAAGAAGCACAGAAGTGTTTAAGAGAGAGAGAGAGGCTGAGTTCAGACTGGCGGTTTGAAGTGGGAGGGAGTCGTGGCAAAAAAGACCCGGAGCAAACTGTTCCAGGTTTTCCCAGTCACACTGCGCGGACTGATGCGGGAGCATACCGGGAAGAGGCACGAGGGAGCGTTCAGATTGCTGGCCCGGAGGCACGGCTGTAAATGGCTTTTCCCTGGTAATTCGGCTATGTGCGCATATGTGCATATGCGCTCATGTGCATAAGCGCATCAGGGCGATTTGGGGAGGATCCCGTTGTGCTGTCCCCGCATTGGGCAGTAGAGCAGAGCACATCCAATCATATCGCTGCTGCCTCTCCAGGGCAATCAAGTGCACCTTATGCGCGGAAACGCCCGGCGGACATTATTACTGCGGGTTGTTCCCAGCTTTTCGGGTTGGCGTTCACACTTCCTGGAAGCGGAATGAAGCGGGATAAATGCGCTCTCCGGGATTTGCTACCACTTTCACCAGGTGGGAGCGAAGCGGTACAGGACAGGTTGACTACGGGTGGGGAATGCCAGACAGATGTGCCTGTGTGAATGCCCCCTTTAATCCAGTTGTGAAATGTGGCTGAAACGTGCCTATCTTGGGGCAAACTGCCAGTCTGAATGCAGAGAGAGAGAGAGAGAGAGAGAGAGAGAGAGAGAGAGAGAGAGAGAGAGAGAGAGAGAGAGGTGTGTGTGTGTTATAGTTGTTCCTAAACCTGTCTTGCCTTGTATGGATTTGCTTATCCACACGATGCATTTGGCCCACTCGCTTTCTTCACAGTCCCATGGCGGCTGTGGGACATTTAATTCCCCAAGTGTTGCCAGGGCTGGCGTGGATTGGGACCACAGTGCTGGAGGAAGAGCGGCATCGGCCTTCCCCCCACTGTTTCCCAAGGCAAAACAGCCCTGGGGTCAGTGTTCCCTCTAAGCTGAGTTGGTGTGAGCTAGCTCACAGTTTTTTAGCCTCTGGCTCACACATTTTTGTCTTCGCTCAGGAAGGACGGCTCCAGAGCAAATTAATGTATGCATGAGCCAAATCGCTCATTCACAGCTTTAATGCCAGTAACTCACAAAGTGGAATTTTTGCTCACAAGACTCTACAGCTTAGAGGGAATATTGCCTGGGGTGCTTTTTGTTCCGTCGTGGGATTGCTTGTGCACTGAATACTGTATCCTGTCGTGTGGTCTGGCCCTAGTGGTACGAGGAGAAGATGGAACTAACCCCCGTCCCTCTCTGAGCTAAGAAATCTATTCTGAGCACATTTCCCCTCTGTCTCTGATCACAGGTATCTCCGTGATACCGATGCCACTATGACCATCATCGACGTCTCCATGCTCACGGGTTATGGGCCTGCCACGGAAGACCTAAAGAGGGTAGGTGGGGCAATCATGTATGTCACCAGCATGAAGGGGGAAAGAGGGGGATATTAAATCCATCAAAGGTGGAGGCCCTGCGGCTGAGCCAAGGAGATCCCAGGTTTGGGATGCCAAATTCCACCCCTTGACGGTGTACCGTTAACACCAAGGCTGCGCTTGAAGAGCCTGGGCATGTTTCTTGGTGCCTCCCTTTCAACCGAGGCTCTGATTGCAAATGTTGCCGCCAGGCTGGCATTTCTCCATCTGTCAAAAACTGGAAAAAAAGGGAGGGGGAAACTCAACCCAAGATATATCTGCGAACCAAGAGGGTCAAGTTAACACTATATAATATAAAAATGCAAATGTTTATTGAGGTGTCCGCATGTTAAAACATACTACGATTAAAAGAAAGGGTCTAAATTTCAGACTTTTAAAAGCTTTTCTAAGGCGAATACACTTGACGCATTTCGGCCCCTTCGGGCCTTCCTCAGGGGTCACTATATGCCAGTTCTTCAAATTATTCTGGTATCAGAGATTTCATCGATCATTACCTTTGATGGAGGTGACACGCATCCGGACCAATGAAATCTCTGATACCAGAATAATTTGAAGAACTGGCATGGCTCTATTGATGGCCCAACACTTAAGCCAGTAGCATAACTACAAGCATATAAGGAAACAACATCTGGTTATATATATGTTGTTGTTGTTGTTCAGTCGCACAGTCGAGTCCGACTCTTCGCGACCCCATGGACCAGATTACACCAGGCCCTCCTGTCTTCCGCTGTCCGCTGAAGTTTGCTCAATTTCATGTCCATTGCATCGATGACACTGTCTAACCATCTCATCCTTTGCCGTCCCCTTCTTCTTTGACCTTCAATCTTTCCCAGCATCAGGGTCTTCTCCAGTGAACGCTTCCTTCTCATTTGGTGGCCAAAGTATTTGAGCTTCAGCTTCAGGATCTGGCCTTCCAGGGAACAGTCAGGGTTGATTTCTTTTAGGATTGACTGATTTGATCTCCTTGCAGTCCAAGGGACTCTCAAGAGTCTTCTCCAGCACCACAGTTCGAAAGAATCTATTCTTCGGCGCTCGGCCTTCCTTATAGTCCAACTCTCGCAGCCATACATTACTACGGGGAATACCATTGCTTTGACCATGCGGACTTTTGTTGGCAGGGTGATGTCTCTGCTTTTTATCATGCTGTTTAGGTTTGCCATCACTTTCTTCCCAAGGAGCAGGCGTCTTTTAATTTCATGGCTGCAGTTATATATATGTGTGTACACAAAAAACCTTTTATACCTGTATTTGGATGTGTGTCAGTGTAATATAGAGAATAGTGACCACTGAGGGAGGCCCGAAGGGGCAGAAACGCGTTTGGTCCTAAGTTTAAAAAGCATCTACCCATCAAATGTATTTGCATTAGAAAAGCTTTTAAAAGTCTGAAATGTAGACTCTTTCTTTTAATCATAGTATGTTTTAACATGTGTACACCTCAATAAACATTTGTATTTTTATATTATATAGTGTTAGCTTGACTGGGGCGGGTGATGCACTCTATTCTTGGTGCTGGAGGGGGCAGCAGTGGGAGGGCTTCTAGTGTCCCGGCCCTACTGCTGGACCTCCTGATGGCACCTGGTATATTTTGGCCGCTGTGTGACAGAGTGTTGGACTAGATGGGCCATTGGCCTGATTCAACATTGGCTTCTCTTATGTTCTTATGTTACCCTTGAGACTGACCCGGAAACTCCCAACTGGTCCAGAATGCAGCAGTGTGTTTACAGGAACACCCGTCTGGAGCTCACGGACAATCGGTGCCCTCTGGAGGAATTGGTTGGCTGCTGTGTGAAACGGGAGGCTGGACTAGAGGGACCCCTCCCCGGTCAAACTCCCTTGGTTCTTCTCCACAAAGCCCTGAAGGGAGTAGGATCAGATCGGCTTAATACCGACCTGTTGCCCTGCTACGCCACGGCCCCCCTCACGCTCTGTCTCGGAAGCTACTTTGCAAATCTGACCCCTGGCAGAGAAGCTAAATTCTCTAGGAATTGCATTAGATGTCCAGCTTAATGTGGGGCTAAAGCATGTTTCCATGGCATGAGAGAGAAGCCTTTGGTAGATACAGACCGACAGGGTGATTAGATGTGGTGAACATCTTGTCCTGGGTAGAGATGTGCAAAACCCCTCTGAGAAACTCCTCTACTCTTCTTCACTAATCTCTTCTCTCTTCCTTGAATACGTCCCAGATGTTTAACCTGAGCAGGAACACACCCCTTCCGTCCAGGCGCTTTGCTTTCCACTCAGAACTGTTTCTTTTCCTCTTGGAAAACTGCTGATGCATTTCCTGATGAGGCCCTTCCAGAGTTTATCGGTGGTGGCTCTGGAAGGCTCCTGAACGGTTGGCGGGTCTCCTATGCCCCGCAGGGCCTCACGTTTTCGTTCTGTGTTTAGCTTTCCGAAGGTGTGGACAGATACATCTCCAAGTACGAAATCGACACCGTCAAGTCCGAAAGGGGGAACCTCATCATCTATTTGGACAAGGTAAGCAAGTTCTTCTGTGACCAGCTGCCCGGATGGGGCAGGTGGAGGCGGGCTCAAGGAATCTGCTCTGCTTCTTCTCCCCCTTTCTTCCGAGCATGGGGGCTGTGGGCGGCTGGGCCCCACCTAGGGTGGGGGGGCGTGAGGCAGCCGCTCCTGTCGGCCCCTGGCTGAGACCGCCGGTGTTCATGATGTGACCTATTTTGAACTGCCGGAATATGGCATCTGTCAGTCATCTGATGGGCCACACTGTATGGCAGAAGGGGCGGGCTGGGTGGAGACGCACAGGCTCGACACGCCCAGTTACAGCGCCACGTCAGTCCAAGTGCCGTCAAAGGGGAGCGGCGGTTCCTCCCTTCCTGCAAACGTCGCCCCTCTCCCAGCGGCAAAAGAAAGAAGGCACCCAGCCCACGAACATCTCAGATGAATCAGTCCAAACTAGAAGAGCCAGTGTGGTGCAGTTGTTAAGATGGTTCCAGTGGTTAAAGCGCTGCGCTAGGATCTGGGAGACCCAGGTTCGGATCCCCACGCTGCCATAGAAGCCTGCTGGGTAGCCGAAAAAGCCCTCTCCGCCTTCATAAGCATTTCTGCGGAGCAACTTGGTCAGGATCATGGGCGGATTTGGGCTCCCTGATGCCCTAAGCACTGACCCATCCTGCTGCCCGCCTCCTTTCCACACTGACCCCCAGTCCATTGTAGTGGTTGGCCTGTCTGACCAGATATACAACGCAGGTTGCAGCAACACAAACATTTATTCCTAGGATAACACGGTATACTGTACAAACTAAGCCAAGCTTTGGCTACGTAAAGTTCTACAAAAACGCAATGCAACATCTGTTTCAATATTTCACAAGTTCAATGTCTCCGAGTTCCAATATTCATGACCTGAAAGGCATTTTTCTACATTTTTTCACCCTTTTCACCCTTTTCCCTTTGGCCCTGGCGCCCTAAGGCACGTGCTCAGCCCGCTTAAGGGTTTCTCTGCCACTGGTCAGGATCACGCTGAGAGACGATGTGTCTCCAGTGGAAACCCGGCGGCACATGACGATGTATCCTCTCTTTATATCTCCTGTCTCCCTCCCAGGTTTCTCATTTGGTGGACGAATGTCTGGAATTCAAAGCTTACAAGTATTTCGAGGCCGGTCTCGTTCAGCCGGGCTCCGTCACGGTGTACAGCTATTATTCCCTAGGTAACGGCAATCGCTTCTCTCCCTGGCAGGCGTTAAACTGCATAATACCGAATTAGCACTTTGCAAAAAAGGCTTCCCAAGCATTTATTGTCTCCGTTTTTAATCAGTGCGATCCCATGAAATGAATCCCACACGCTCCAGAACAGGCACCGTGGATAGGGTTGCTAAGTTCCAGGCGGTGGCTGGAGAGCTCCCAGAATTACAATTGATTTCCAGAGGACACAAGATCAGTTCTCCTGGAGAAATTGGCTGCTTTGGAGGGTGGAACCAATGGCATTATACCCTGCTGAGTCCCTCTGCTCCCCAAACCATACCCCTCCGAGGCTCTGCCCCCAAATCTCTAGGAATTTCCCAACCCGGAGCTGGCAACCCTAGCGAGAGACTGTGCTGTGACCCTTAGCACTTACCCCGCCTCCCTGACCGGCTCTCTGCTCTGGCCCCCAAACTGCAGTGCCCCATCAAGAGCATGGGATCCAACCAAGCAGTCCCTGACTCTTGGGTCCCGATCAGACGGTTCTTTAAATCCGACCCAGGCACAAGTGCCTGGCGGATCCAAAGGGAACGACCAGACAGGAACATCTGGGGAAGGTGCCGCTTCCGTGGTCAGCCTGTTTTGCCGCGCCAGGGAGCCGTACTTAAAAGACACCAGTGAAAATCCAGTACTTTTGACGGCCGATGGGCCCATGGCGGCCTTTCCTCCGTCTGTTCGTTCCAGCATGCAACCAGCCCATCGGGACAGTCCGCTCCAGATCATCCCGAACGGGCGCCGTTTTAAGAAATTCATAGCGATCCAATCTCTTCTTCTCCTTCTCCTTCTCCTTCTCCCTTCTCCCTTCTCCCTTCTCCCTTCTCCTTCTTCCTTCTTCTTCATCATTTAATTTTACTTGTGTAAGACACCCTGAGCCTGCTCTGGTGGGGTAGGGCGGGTTATAAATTAGAATATAACTAACTAACTAACTAAATAAGTCTTAGAATTCCCTAGCGGCACCTCAGCTGGAGAGTTCCTTTGCTAGCAAGCAACTCACCCGTTACATGGTGCAGAAAAAGTGCAGAAAAGGGCAACTAGGATGATAAAAGGGTTGGAACACTTTCCCTACAAAGAAAGGTTAAAGCGCTTGGGGCTCTTTAGCTTGGAGAAATGACGGCTGAGGGGTGATCAAGGTTTACAAGATTATGCCTGGGATAGAGCAGGTCGAGAAAGAAGAACTTTTCTCCCTTTCTCACGAGACAAGAACTCGTGGGCACTCCAGGAAATTGCTAAGCAGTCGGGTTAGAACGGGTAAAAGGAAGTCCTTCTTCACCCAAAGAGTGATTAAGACACAGAATTCACTGCGACGGGAGGTGGTGGCGGCTACAAGCATGGACAGCTTCAAGAGAGAATTAGATAAGCATACGGCCTGATCCAACATGGGCTCCTCTGATGTTCTTATGTTCTTAAATGGGGGTGTCTCTTTCTGTTCCTCTGACGAAGCTCTTGGAAAGTCACCCCCCCAAATTCTTGTTGGTCTCTGAAAGGCTACTGGACTCGAACTCAGCCATTCTTCTGGAGACCAACCCGGCTACCCTCTGAGATGATCTTTCTCCTCCTCTCTCTCCAGATGACCGCTGCACCAAGTTCTACCATCCGTCCCAGGGAAGCGAGCACCTCAATAAAATCTGCCATGGTGACGTCTGTCGGTGTGCGGAAGGTAAGGACGGGGCAGAGCGGGGGGAGGAAGTACCGCTTCTGCTGCCTGCCAAAGACCTCCAAGCCATTGGCGGTCTCCAGTTCTGCAAGGCTGGGTCTTTGTGTCTCGGTGGCCTTTCAAAGGGTCTGGAGAAGTTCCATTTCTCAGCTTTGCAAATTCAGTGTGTGTTGAAATGAGCAGGACCTTGCGTAGTTTACAGCGCCCACGGTACGATCCTGGAGGTCTGGTTGCACCATGCGGTTAGTTATTTTGGAATCTATGTCCTAAGATGCCCTCTTGCCTCCCCTTGGCTGAGACTGGCTCTGCCTGTGCGCTCAGGGTTTGGGGGAACGAACAGCCGGCAACTCCTCTAACATGTCCAGCTCTTAACACCCAGGGGGGCTTCCTAAGCCATCACCTGTGCCTTCAATGGTCTTTCTCTCTTGCTCTCCTCCCAAAGAGAACTGCGTCTTGCACAGAGAAGGGGAGGAACCCCCCGACCTGCAGGAGAGAGTTCTGGAAGCCTGCAAGCCAGAAGTGGATTACGGTAACTGCAGCTGGATTGCCAGGTTGCGTGCAGGAGGGAAGGGGTGGTGTTGACGGGAACTGCAGCTGGATTGCCGGGTTGCGTGCCGGAGGGAAGGGGTGGTGTTGACGGGAACTGCAGCTGGATTGCCGGGTTGCGTGCCGGAGGGAAGGGGTGGTGTTGACGGGAACTGCAGCTGGATTGCCGGGTTGCGTGCCGGAGGGAAGGGGTGGTGTTGACGGGAACTGCCGCTGGATTGCCGGGTTGCGTGCCGGAGGGAAGGGGTGGTGTTGACGGGAACTGCCGCTGGATTGCCGGGTTGCGTGCCGGAGGGAAGGGGTGGTGTTGACGGGAACTGCCGCTGGATTGCCGGGTTGCGTGCCGGAGGGAAGGGGTGGTGTTGACGGGAACTGCCGCTGGATTGCCGGGTTGCGTGCCGGAGGGAAGGGGTGGTGTTGACGGGAACTGCCGCTGGATTGCCGGGTTGCGTGCCGGAGGGAAGGGGTGGTGTTGACGGGAACTGCCGCTGGATTGCCGGGTTGCGTGCCGGAGGGAAGGGGTGGTGTTGACGGGAACTGCCGCTGGATTGCCGGGTTGCGTGCCGGAGGGAAGGGGTGGTGTTGACGGGAACTGCCGCTGGATTGCCGGGTTGCGTGCCGGAGGGAAGGGGTGGTGTTGACGGGAACTGCAGCTGGATTGCCGGGTTGCGTGCCGGAGGGAAGGGGTGGTGTTGACGGGAACTGCAGCTGGATTGCCGGGTTGCGTGCCGGAGGGAAGGGGTGGTGTTGACGGGAACTGCAGCTGGATTGCCGGGTTGCGTGCCGGAGGGAAGGGGTGGTGTTGACGGGAACTGCAGCTGGATTGCCCGGTTGCGTGCGGGAGGGAAGGGGTGGTGTTGACGGAACTGCAGCTGGATTGCCGGGTTGCGTGCCGGAGGGAAGGGGTGGTGTTGACGGGAACTGCAGCTGGATTGCCGGGTTGCGTGCGGGAGGGAAGGGGTGGTGTTGACGGGAACTGCAGCTGGATTGCCGGGTTGCGTGCCGGAGGGAAGGGGTGGTGTTGACGGGAACTGCAGCTGGATTGCCGGGTTGCGTGCCGGAGGGAAGGGGTGGTGTTGACGGGAACTGCAGCTGGATTGCCGGGTTGCGTGCGGGAGGGAAGGGGTGGTGTTGACGGGAACTGCAGCTGGATTGCCGGGTTGCGTGCCGGAGGGAAGGGGTGGTGTTGACGGGAACTGCAGCTGGATTGCCGGGTTGCGTGCCGGAGGGAAGGGGTGGTGTTGACGGGAACTGCAGCTGGATTGCCGGGTTGCGTGCCGGAGGGAAGGGGTGGTGTTGACGGGAACTGCAGCTGGATTGCCTGGTTGCGTGCCGGAGGGAAGGGGTGGTGTTGACGGGAACTGCAGCTGGATTGCCGGGTTGCGTGCACGAGGGAAGGGGTGGTGTTGACGGGAACTGCAGCTGGATTGCCGGGTTGCGTGCCGGAGGGAAGGGGTGGTGTTGACGGGAACTGCAGCTGGATTGCCGGGTTGCGTGCGGGAGGGAAGGGGTGGTGTTGACGGGAACTGCAGCTGGATTGCCGGGTTGCGTGCGGGAGGGAAGGGGTGGTGTTGACGGGAACTGCAGCTGGATTGCCGGGTTGCGTGCCGGAGGGAAGGGGTGGTGTTGACGGGAACTGCCGCTGGATTGCCGGGTTGCGTGCCGGAGGGAAGGGGTGGTGTTGACGGGAACTGCCGCTGGATTGCCGGGTTGCGTGCCGGAGGGAAGGGGTGGTGTTGACGGGAACTGCCGCTGGATTGCCGGGTTGCGTGCCGGAGGGAAGGGGTGGTGTTGACGGGAACTGCCGCTGGATTGCCGGGTTGCGTGCCGGAGGGAAGGGGTGGTGTTGACGGGAACTGCCGCTGGATTGCCGGGTTGCGTGCCGGAGGGAAGGGGTGGTGTTGACGGGAACTGCCGCTGGATTGCCGGGTTGCGTGCCGGAGGGAAGGGGTGGTGTTGACGGGAACTGCCGCTGGATTGCCGGGTTGCGTGCCGGAGGGAAGGGGTGGTGTTGACGGGAACTGCCGCTGGATTGCCGGGTTGCGTGCCGGAGGGAAGGGGTGGTGTTGACGGGAACTGCCGCTGGATTGCCGGGTTGCGTGCCGGAGGGAAGGGGTGGTGTTGACGGGAACTGCCGCTGGATTGCCGGGTTGCGTGCCGGAGGGAAGGGGTGGTGTTGACGGGAACTGCCGCTGGATTGCCGGGTTGCGTGCCGGAGGGAAGGGGTGGTGTTGACGGGAACTGCCGCTGGATTGCCGGGTTGCGTGCCGGAGGGAAGGGGTGGTGTTGACGGGAACTGCCGCTGGATTGCCGGGTTGCGTGCCGGAGGGAAGGGGTGGTGTTGACGGGAACTGCAGCTGGATTGCCGGGTTGCGTGCCGGAGGGAAGGGGTGGTGTTGACGGGAACTGCAGCTGGATTGCCGGGTTGCGTGCCGGAGGGAAGGGGTGGTGTTGACGGGAACTGCAGCTGGATTGCCGGGTTGCGTGCCGGAGGGAAGGGGTGGTGTTGACGGGAACTGCAGCTGGATTGCCGGGTTGCGTGCCGGAGGGAAGGGGTGGTGTTGACGGGAACTGCAGCTGGATTGCCGGGTTGCGTGCCGGAGGGAAGGGGTGGTGTTGACGGGAACTGCAGCTGGATTGCCGGGTTGCGTGCGGGAGGGAAGGGGTGGTGTTGACGGGAACTGCAGCTGGATTGCCGGGTTGCGTGCGGGAGGGAAGGGGTGGTGTTGACGGGAACTGCAGCTGGATTGCCGGGTTGCGTGCGGGAGGGAAGGGGTGGTGTTGACGGGAACTGCAGCTGGATTGCCGGGTTGCGTGCGGGAGGGAAGGGGTGGTGTTGACGGGAACTGCAGCTGGATTGCCGGGTTGCGTGCGGGAGGGAAGGGGTGGTGTTGACGGGAACTGCAGCTGGATTGCCGGGTTGCGTGCGGGAGGGAAGGGGTGGTGTTGACGGGAACTGCAGCTGGATTGCCGGGTTGCGTGCCGGAGGGAAGGGGTGGTGTTGACGGGAACTGCCGCTGGATTGCCGGGTTGCGTGCCGGAGGGAAGGGGTGGTGTTGACGGGAACTGCCGCTGGATTGCCGGGTTGCGTGCCGGAGGGAAGGGGTGGTGTTGACGGGAACTGCCGCTGGATTGCCGGGTTGCGTGCCGGAGGGAAGGGGTGGTGTTGACGGGAACTGCAGCTGGATTGCCGGGTTGCGTGCCGGAGGGAAGGGGTGGTGTTGACGGGAACTGCAGCTGGATTGCCGGGTTGCGTGCCGGAGGGAAGGGGTGGTGTTGACGGGAACTGCAGCTGGATTGCCGGGTTGCGTGCCGGAGGAAGGGGTGGTGTTGACGGCAACTGCAGCTGGATTGCCGGGTTGCGTGCCGGAGGGAAGGGGTGGTGTTGACGGCAACTGCTGCTGGATTGCCCGCTTGCGTGCCGGAGGGAAGGGGTGGTGTTGACGGGAACTGCCGCTGGATTGCCCGCTTGCGTGCCGGAGGGAAGGGGTGGTGTTGACGGGAACTGCCGCTGGATTGCCGGGTTGCGTGCCGGAGGGAAGGGGTGGTGTTGACGGGAACTGCCGCTGGATTGCCGGGTTATGCGTGCGGGAGGGAAGGGGTGGTGTTGACGGAACTGCCGCTGGATTGCCGGGTTGCGTGCCGGAGGGAAGGGGTGGTGTTGACGGGAACTGCCGCTGGATTGCCGGGTTGCGTGCCGGAGGGAAGGGGTGGTGTTGACGGGAACTGCAGCTGGATTGCCGGGTTGCGTGCCGGAGGGAAGGGGTGGTGTTGACGGCAACTGCAGCTGGATTGCCGGGTTGCGTGCCGGAGGGAAGGGGTGGTGTTGACGGGAACTGCAGCTGGATTGCCGGGTTGCGTGCCGGAGGGAAGGGGTGGTGTTGACGGGAACTGCAGCTGGATTGCCGGGTTGCGTGCCGGAGGGAAGGGGTGGTGTTGACGGGAACTGCAGCTGGATTTCCGGGTTGCGTGCGGGAGGGAAGGGGTGGTGTTGACGGGAACTGCAGCTGGATTGCCGGGTTGCGTGCGGGAGGGAAGGGGTGGTGTTGACGGGAACTGCAGCTGGATTGCCGGGTTGCGTGCCGGAGGGAAGGGGTGGTGTTGACGGGAACTGCAGCTGGATTGCCGGGTTGCGTGCCGGAGGGAAGGGGTGGTGTTGACGGGAACTGCAGCTGGATTGCCGGGTTGCGTGCGGGAGGGAAGGGGTGGTGTTGACGGGAACTGCAGCTGGATTGCCGGGTTGCGTGCCGGAGGGAAGGGGTGGTGTTGACGGGAACTGCAGCTGGATTGCCGGGTTGCGTGCGGGAGGGAAGGGGTGGTGTTGACGGGAACTGCAGCTGGATTGCCGGGTTGCGTGCGGGAGGGAAGGGGTGGTGTTGACGGGAACTGCAGCTGGATTGCCGGGTTGCGTGCGGGAGGGAAGGGGTGGTGTTGACGGGAACTGCAGCTGGATTGCCGGGTTGCGTGCGGGAGGGAAGGGGTGGTGTTGACGGGAACTGCAGCTGGATTGCCGGGTTGCGTGCGGGAGGGAAGGGGTGGTGTTGACGGGAACTGCAGCTGGATTGCCGGGTTGCGTGCGGGAGTTAAGGGGTGGTGTTGACGGGAACTGCAGCTGGATTGCCGGGTTGCGTGCGGGAGGGAAGGGGTGGTGTTGACGGGAACTGCAGCTGGATTGCCGGGTTGCGTGCCGGAGGGAAGGGGTGGTGTTGACGGGAACTGCAGCTGGATTGCCGGGTTGCGTGCCGGAGGGAAGGGGTGGTGTTGACGGGAACTGCAGCTGGATTGCCGGGTTGCGTGCGGGAGGGAAGGGGTGGTGTTGACGGGAACTGCAGCTGGATTGCCGGGTTGCGTGCGGGAGGGAAGGGGTGGTGTTGACGGGAACTGCAGCTGGTTTGCCGGGTTGCGTGCCGGAGGGAAGGGGTGGTGTTGACGGGAACTGCCGCTGGATTGCCGGGTTGCGTGCGGGAGGGAAGGGGTGGTGTTGACGGGAACTGCAGCTGGTTTGCCGGGTTGCGTGCCGGAGGGAAGGGGTGGTGTTGACGGGAACTGCAGCTGGATTGCCGGGTTGCGTGCCGGAGGGAAGGGGTGGTGATGACGGGAACTGCAGCTGGATTGCAGGGTTGCGTGCGGGAGGGAAGGGGTGGTGTTGACGGGAACTGCAGCTGGATTGCCGGGTTGCGTGCGGGAGGGAAGGGGTGGTGTTGACGGGAACTGCAGCTGGATTGCCGGGGTGCGTGCCGGAGGGAAGGGGTGGTGTTGACGGGAACTGCAGCTGGTTTGCCGGGTTGCGTGCACGAGGGAAGGGGTGGTGTTGACGGGAACTGCAGCTGGATTGCCGGGTTGCGTGCCGGAGGGAAGGGGTGGTGTTGACGGGAACTGCAGCTGGATTGCCGGGTTGCGTGCCGGAGGGAAGGGGTGGTGTTGACGGGAACTGCAGCTGGATTGCCGGGTTGCGTGCCGGAGGGAAGGGGTGGTGTTGACGGGAACTGCAGCTGGATTGCCGGGTTGCGTGCGGGAGGGTAGGGGTTCCCCTGCAGAAAACGGGTGCCGATGAATGGTGGACTCTATGGAATGATACCCAGCTGAGACTGCCCCTTGCCACATCCTGCAGTTCCTCCTTTAAGCTGGAGGGAACAGTTTTTCCCTCTAATTCTAAAGGGGGGGGGGAATGAGCTGGGAGGCTTCCTGCCACCCAGGTGGGGAGAAATCTCTGTGTTGAGAGGAGACCCATGCCTGAACTAATGCCAGTTCTCGGTCTTTGTTTTAAGTCTACAAGGCCAAGCTTACTCAAATGGAAGAAGAAAATGGTTATGACAACTACATGATGCAAGTTCTGGAAGTTATTAAAGAAGGTAAGAATTTCCTTCCTGTGGGGGACGGGATACCTCAGATTTAAAAAATTAGAAATATTATTCCTAAAACCTGCAGTTTTTTGCCCTGTGTTTTTATTAGCTGTTGTAGATTTCCCGGGTTGTGTGGCCGTGGTCCTGGCATTGTAGGACCTGATGTTTCGCCAGCAGCTGTGACTGGTATCCTCAGAGGTACAACACAGAAAGAGGGAGTAGATATAAATTGCTCATCTTCCACTTTTCTTCTCTGTTGGACACAGAGAGTACTCCCTCTTTCTGTGTTGTACCTCTGAGGATGCCAGTCACAGCTGCTGGCGAAATACCAAGACCACGGCCACACAACCCAGAAAATCTATAACCACTAATGAACTCCGACCATAAAAGCCTTCGACAACATGTGTTTCAATTGTTGGTCTTTGCTTTTATACACGCATTACATGTTGGTTTTATAAATGAACTTTACTTTTTTATTTTTATGATACATTTTCATTCTCTGTTTTAAAATGTAAGCCGTCTTGGTTGCCCTGGCTGGATAGAAAGGGTGGGATATGAATTTTGCAAAGAGATAAATAAATGGCATCGTATCTGTTTGAGCCCTGAGTTCCATAGCAGAGTCGGGAGCAGGGCTCTTTTTGTAGCAGGAACTCCTTTGCATATTAGGTGACACACCCTGTAGCATATTAGGCTACTGTAAGCTCTTGGAGGATTGGCTACATCAGGGGTGTGTTGCCTAATATGCAAAGGAGTTCCTGCTACAAAAAAAGCCCTGGTAGGGAGTGAAGACAGGTCAGTTCTCCTGAGGCCTCTTCCTTCCAGGTCCCTCTACCAGCATTTTGAGCTGCAAAGAATTGTCAGGTGATGTCAGGCTGTTAACCCCGGAAGTAGGACTGGCATTCTTCATGGCAGTTTCTTGTGATTGGGTGCCTGGAATTGCCTCTGTGTCCATACATGCCTCCTAAGGGCATAATTATTTCTAAAGAAAGGGAGGGCTTCTCTGCCTTCTTATTTGCCCTGCTTGTGAATTTCCTGTTTCTTGCAGGGTGTGTATGTGTGTGTGTTCCACATGTGTTTGGCTCCCTCTAGTGGTCGCTTTGATACTACACTGGTTTACGTCCAGGATAAAAACCTGCAATTTAAATTAGTTGCTGTAGATTTTCCGGGTTGTGGGGCCGTGGTCTTGGCGTTGTAGGCCACACCACCCAGAAAATCTACAGCAACTAATGAACTCCGGCCGTGAAAGCCTTCGACAACATACTGCAATTTAAATCTTCAGGGAGATGTACCAGACATAAACCAGTGTAATAGGGAATTGAACAATAGAGGGAGAAAAAGACGTGCAGAACAGAAGAACCCAACCCCAAGAAACAGGAATTTGTGAGCAAGGAAAATAAGAATGTAGCTTTATTCTCCATCTCATGGATAAAAATGCCCCCCCCCCCCCCATAATTCTTTCAGTTTAACATTAGTCGATTGATCTACCAATTAGGGTGAATCAGGCTTACGGCTGTAGTGAAAGATTTTCTGAATGTTTTCATCTGAATTCACCAGGGAGTGACGTCAATCCGCAAGCCAGACCCCGCAAGTTTATCAGCCACATGAAATGCAGGGAGTCTCTGCAGCTGCAGTTGAACACGGACTACCTGGTCTCAGGCCACAAGAAAGACCTGTGGCCCACCAAAAACGAGTACGTTATTTTACTCCTTTCTTGGATTTATATCCGGCTTTCCCCACATTGGTTCACAAAGCAACTGACCACAGATCTAATCAAGTCATTTCACTGAGAGTTTTTGAAAACAGCCAGTTGGCCAGGAAGACGGGCACAAGATGAAAAGTGACCCGTCACTTTCCACCTCCAGATTTTTCAGGGGCTCTGGAGGACCCCTTTTTCTGCCATGTTCTGATGGCATATACCGAACGGGGTGAACCCCCAAGCAAAGACCGTGGTTCCTAGAGCGATGTGGTTATCACCGCCTCTGTGGTTGCTGGAATGGACACATTCACCTCCCCTCTTGCTGTCGAGCAATAAGAAAGGCCGTTGCCACGAGTATCTTAGCAGACCAAAGCTCCATTTCGCTAGCTGGGGCAGGACACGGAAGCCCCAAAATTATGCCACTGTGGGGCCAAAGTACATTACATTTGTAATGAATTGGATTAGGAATTTCTTGACCCAACGCCCACTCCACTTGGTCAGATGGCAGGTGCTTCAGGGGACAAATCTGGATTGGGACCGCAGTTCAGGGGGACAAGGAGCATCACCCCCCCCCCAGTGGGTCAGAAAAACAACACTGTGGGAAGCCCCTGGGACCCGACTCATTAAAAAAGTAACATCTAATTTAGCCCTTAGAGATTGGTATTAGTCCAAAACAATATTTTTGCATTCTGTCTTTTGGGTTCCCCTCCCGCAAATCGTCTGGTTCGCTTCTTTCTCTCTGCATACTTAGAACAGACTTTCAGAACTGGATCTTTGAAATTGCTGAGCAGTCGGGTTAGAACAGATAAAAGGAAATACTTCTTCACCCAAAGAGTGATTAACATATGGAATTCACTGCCACAGGAGGTGGTGGCAGCTGCAAGCATGGACAGTTTCAAGAGGGAATTAGATAAACATATGGAGCAGAAGTCCACCAGTGGCTCTTAGCCACAGGGTATAGATGGGAACTCTCAGTCTGGGGCAGGTGATGCACTCTATTCTTGGTGCTGGGGGGGGGCAGCAGTGGGAGGGCTTCTGGTATCCTGGCCCCACTGCTGGACCTCCTGATGGCACCTGGTATATTTTGGCCGCTGTGTGACAGAGTGTTGGACTAGATGGGCCATTGGCCTGATTCAACATTGGCTTCTCTTATGTTCTTATGTTCTTATCTTAGCCCCAAGGAACACTTTGAGGCTAACTCTTTCCCCCTGGCCAGCTTGCTCCGCTCATGCCTCTTAACAAAAGGAAATGTTGAGGAGGGGGAGGCATTTGCCTTGCTGGAGACAAGGAACCTCTTTGGTTCTCCCTCCTGGGAACAGGAGGGACTTTCTCTGCTACTCACATACGGACTGCTGGAACTCAGGTCTCTGTTGTGAGAAAATGGAAACAGTTGGTTCAGAAATTTTAAAGCCCATTTTATATAGTTAATTCTATAAAGCAGTCATAGTGTTTTCTCCATTTCTGTAACTTTCCAAACAGCAAGCAGCATCCCAACATGCTTTGCAAGTCCTTTGTCTCAAGAGGTATCTGTCACCTGTTACACACACACAGGAACAGGAATCTACATTCCATTCCCCAGAACGTAAATTCTCCTCCATTGTTTATAGATGTAAAGAATTCCAAACCATTTAGAAATAAGGCATTTCTATGAGCCAGCCACTAAGTCGAGGGAGCCAGAATATTTGCAATACTAAAGGTTTGCCTACATGCCAAAACTCACATCCCACCTCCAGGTGGAAGATGGTGCCTAGCTGGCTACCACGCCCCTCTGGGGGAGTCACCGAAGGCCACAAGCAGTTAATTCCTCATGGGTGGGAGCTCTGCCTAAGAGCAGGACACCTGATGGGACTGGGCATCATGCGTCATGAAAATGCACACGCCCCACAGTGGGTCCCATCCTCCGTTACACTTGATCCCATCTCTCTGGAGGAATGCAGAACATTTTCAGGTACAGGGCTCAGTTTCCTAGCGAGTTTATATGATATGTGTACGACCCAATTCTTTATCAGTTCTTTGGTCCTTTATTATCACAGCAAACGCAGTATCTTGGGCACAGGCACACTAGGGAACTCGGCTTAGCCGCGGATCTTGCAGTCCTTCTAGAATTACCAACCGTAGGGTCAGGGCCAGGGCAAAGCTTAGGGTCCAGGTTATAGCCTGGGGGTTCTCCCGAAACGAGGTAGATCTCAGGTCGCAACTGCAAGGTGATAAGAGTGGTGCCTTCCCCCTTCTACGTGCCGTGCAGTCTCTGCACGTTCCTTCCCCAAGGTCCCAACAAGCCACATGACCAATGGAGTGAAGGCATGGAAGGCTCATTTCTCAAGCCAGTTTGGTGTAGGTGGTTAAGTGTGTGGACTCTAATCTGGGAGAACTGGGTTTGATTCCCCCACTCCTCCACTTGCAGCTGCTGGATGACCTTGGGCAAGCCATAGTTCTGTCAGAGCTGTTCTCTCCTGAGCAGTCCTCGAAAGAGCTCTCTCAGCCCCACCTACCTCACAGGGTGTCTGTTGTGGGGAGGGGAGGGGAAAGGAGTTTGTAAGCCGCTCTGAGACTCTGAGTGAAGGGCGGGGTATAAACCCAGTCTCCTCTTCCTCCTCCTCCTCCTCCTCTTCCCTTTTCCAGTGTCAACTACCTCATCAGCAAGGACACGTGGATCGAGAAATGGCCAAGCGATGACGAATGCCAGGAGGAGGAAAACCAGAACCTGTGCAACGACTTCCTCGAGTTCTCCAACAGACTCAGCATTTTCGGCTGTGACAACTAACAATGGAAACGTCGTCCGCAGCAGCCACATGAAGACGGAACGGAGCCGACGTTGCAGAGAAGACCCCTTCCAGCCTGAAGCTCCGACTTCCTCGCTGGCTCTCCGGTTGTACCCCCAACATTTTTTTTTATGTATACATATATGTGAATAAAAGTAAAGAACAGATTTCTGACTGTGGCAGCATGGTGAATTGTTAACCCTAAATCCTCCTGTTTTAAGGCGGCTTCGGGATTCAAATGGAAAGAAGTTCTCAGCCCTGCTGGTCAGAGTTCTCATTTGCCCGCTTATGGCGCGAGACCTGCAGCCAGGGGTCATTTCGTAGAAAAAAAGGTGCAGGAGCTCATGAGCATAACTCATTAGCATAACTTATTTGCATATGCCACACCCCTGAAATCACCGGAAGTGTCAGAAGGCAACACCCACTGCTCAGTCTCCACCCCTAGGGACTTTCTGTCCACCCTGGGGGCTGTCATTCCAGTCCCAGAGTAGCCTATCTGGGCCCAGGAGGAACGCTACACGTGCTGCTTTGCACTCCTGCTGGGAGCTGGGGGCGGGGCTTCCAACTGCCTGTACTTCTAACTGCCGGAGCTCCGCTCCAGCGCGCTCCTGCTCCAAATGACCCCTGCCTGCAGCTGATATCAGCCCTTGCATCTGATGCTTGGAGGACTGGTGGACCAAAACTGGGTCCGGGGGCAGGGGTGGCACAATCATTCTGGACAGAAAAACGAAAAAAGAAAAATACGGCCTCGTGTATGTAGAGGAAGCTCTGACCTCAGAGTTCCCGACCATTCCTACAGCTTACCTGGATGTGACAAGGATAGTTCTCACAGTCTCCAACTGTCCTCCAGTGGTACCACCAACCCCCGTCATTGTCTGGGGACAGGGGAGATAACTCTATACAGCCAATAGCCCCACTTCAAAGAAGAAGATGCTGTCAGGTCGGAGCGGAGCGTGCTTGAGCAGAGACGGACAGAGCGTAATGGCAGGGCCTCAGTTAATTACCCCCAGCATTCCACAATTAAAGACACTTCTGCCCATCAGTCTTCAATTCTCACATAGAATCCTAGAATCCTAGAATCACAACATTGGAAGGGGCCATACAGACCCTCTAGTCCAACCCCCTGCCCAGTGCAGGACCAGCCAAAAGCATCCCTGACAAATATTCGCCCAGCCTCTTCTTGAAAGCTGTCAGTGAAGGTCTAAAGTACTGAGACTGATGCACAGCCGAGTGAATTCAGCTCATACTTTATTGTAGATTGTAGAACAAGAGATGCTCTTGCTGGATCACAGACCGGCTTATATTCCTAAGTCACACCACACCCAAATACACACCCACACCCCATGATAGGATATTTACAGTGCACCCTTAAACCCATGGGTCCCTTCTAGGATCCTAGCCTCCCGATAGATGCGCACTAGGATCCGTGCGGGCTATTGTCTCTGGAGATAAGAACATAAGAACATAAGAGAAGCCAATGTTGAATCAGGCCAATGGCCCATCTAGTCCAACACTCTGTCACACAGCGGCCAAAATATACCAGGTGCCATCAGGAGGTCCAGCAGTGGGGACAGGACACTAGAAGCCCCCTCCCACTGCTGCCCCCTCCAGCACCAAGAATAGAGGGCATCACCTGCCCCAGACTGAGAGTTCCCATCTATACCCTGTGGCTAATAGCCACTGATGGACTTCTGCTCCATATGTTTATCTAATTCCCTCTTGAAACTCTCCATGCTTGTAGCTGCCACCACCTCCTGTGGCAGTGAATTCCATATGTTAATCACTCTTTGGGTGAAGAAGTATTTCCTTTTATCTGTTCTAACCCGACTGCTCAGCAATTTCATGGCGTGCCCACGAGTTCTTGAATTGTGAGAAAGGGAGAAAAGTACTTCTTTCTCAACCTGCTCTATCCCATGCATAATCTTATAAACCTCAATCATGTCACCCCTCAGCCGTCGCTTCTCCAAGCTAAAGAGCCCCAAGCATTTTAACCTTTCTTCATAGGGAAGGTGTTCCAACCCTTTTATCATTCTAGTTGCCCTTCTCTGCACTTTTTCCAATGCTATAATATCCTTTTTGAGATGTGGTGACCAGAACTGTACACAGTATTCCAAATGAGGTCGCACCAATGATTTATACAGGGGCATGATGATACTGGCTGATTTGTTTTCAATTCCCTTCCTAATAATCCCCAGCATAGTGTTGGCCTTCTTTATTGCAGCTACACACTGTCTAGACATTTTCATTGAGTTATCTACTACGACTCCAAGATCTCTCTCTTGGTCCGTCTCTGCCAGTTCAGACCCCATCAACGTGATGAAGCTCAGGTCTTTCATCTGACCATGTGTTGCCCTTACTGCGTGTGCTGTCTCCCCTGAGTACACAACGCCCCTCCCCCCTATCCCAGAGACCACACACTGGAAGCTTGCAAACACAGTCCAGAAGCAAGATCAGTCACAGAGCTGAAAGTCAAAGAGCCGGGAAGTCAAGTCAAGGCTGCAAGGACAAGGAGTGGCTGCTAGACACATGCAGGAACAGGTCCAAGTGAGCAGGTGCACAGAGTGCTTTTGGGTAGGTCCTTCCTTCCCTGGGGGTTGAGTCTGCAAAGGCTTACAAGCTCTTCCCTCTGCCTCTGCAGGAGCTGAAGCCTGGCACTCCTTCTTCACACCTGCATAGTCAGCCTCTGGTGTGCCCTACATCTGGGGCACTCTGGAGAACTGGGTGGGGAGTCTGGCCTCGGGGTGTCTGCAACTGGGGGTGCTGGGCCAGGCTCAGGATTGGCCTCTCCTTCTAGCTGCACCTTCCTCCTCAGGTATTGAGGGTTCTATTTCTGGGGTGACTCCAGAGGAGGCTGGGTTGCTCCCTGCCGTAATCAGCCTTGGCAGACCTCGTACCCACGGCAAAGTCTGTGAGCATACAAATAGGTGGTACAGACGGTTAATGAATAGAACAGTAGTGGTTGTTGTAAACGATGCTCTCCAGAATGACATATATCGTTTCGGCAGGTCTTCTTCTGAACGAAGATTAAACCGACAGATGAACGAGACGTCTCTTGTCAATTTCACATAGGGAGATAGTGAAGAATAAAGGCTGTATGCCAAAAATGCTGCTCCGTGATGAAATCAGGGCATGCTTGCAGTTTCTTTTAAGAACATTTTATTCAAAACTTTGACTCAGCCCAAACAGAATGTTCTCAAAAGAAACTGCGGGCATGCTTTGATTTCATCACGGAGCAGCATTCTTGGCGTACAGCCTTTATTCTTCACTATTTCCACGTGAAATCGACGAGATGTCTCGTTCATCTGTCGGTTTAATCTTCGTTCAGAAGATGACCTGCCGAAACGATAGATGTCATTCCGGAGAGCATCGTTAACAACAACCACTCCTGTTCTATTCATTAACTGTTTGGGCTACCTATTTGCATGCACACGGACTTCTTTTTCTATGTCGTATTGTTAATAGCATATTTATTGAACATTTTTGCGTTTGTAATGACAGTTTCTTGAAAACAAATCAGCCAGTATCATCATGCCCCTGTATAAATC
The DNA here is from genome assembly GCA_029375565.1 of Gekko gecko. Taxonomy (NCBI): domain Eukaryota; kingdom Metazoa; phylum Chordata; class Lepidosauria; order Squamata; family Gekkonidae; genus Gekko; species Gekko gecko. The sequence continues at coordinate 266,824,265 of JAPDNY010000002.1, read as the reverse complement.
ATTGGTGCGACCTCATTGGGAATACTGTGTACAGTTCTGGTCACCACATCTCAAAAAGGATATTACAGCATTGGGAAAAGTGCAGAGAAGGGCAACTAGAATGATAAAAGGGTTAGAACACCTTCCCTATGAAGAAAGGTTAAAACGCTTGGGGCTCTTTAGCTTGGAGAAACGACGGCTGAGGGGTGACATGATAGAGGTTTATAAAATTATGAATGGGATTGAGCATGTTGAGAAAGAGGTACTTTTCTCCCTTTCTCACAATACAAGAACTCGTGGGCACTCCATGAAATTGCTGAGCAGTCGGGTTAGAACAGATAAAAGGAAATACTTCTTCACCCAAAGAGTGATTAACATATGGAATTCACTGCCACAGGAGGTGGTGGCAGCTGCAAGCATGGACAGTTTCAAGAGGGAATTAGATAAACATCTGGAGCAGAAGTCCATCAGTGGCTATGAGCCACAGGGTATAGATGGGAACTCTCAGCCTGGGGCAGGTGATGCACTCTATCCTTGGTGCTGGAGGGGGCAACAGTGGGAGGGCTTCTAGTGTCCTGGCCCCACTGCTGGAACTCCTGAGGGCACCTGGTATATTTTGGCCGCTGTGTGACAGAGTGTTGGACTAGATGGGCCATTGGCCTGATTCAACATTGGCTTCTCTTATGTTCTTATGTCTTTTATGAATAGTTTTACAACTGTAAATCCATCGTAGTTATTGATCCTCCAGGTGGGTCCTGGAGGCTTCCCAGTATCCCAAGTGATCTCCAAATGACAGAGGCCCGTTCCACTGGAGGAAATGGTTTCTTTGGAGGGGGACGACTCCGTGGCATCACAGCCCTGCTGAGTTCCCCCTTCCCCAAATCCCCCCTCCTCAGGCTCCAGGAATTTCCCAACCCTGACTTGGCAGCCCTATTCTTCCTGGCCCCCCCCCATCTAGTTGTTGAGAAGCGAGCAGTGCCATCCATATTGGTTGGTGCTTCAGAAATCTTGATCTCTTTCATGAAACCTCTCATAAAACAAAGCACAAGACCAATGCTCCCTCTAAGCTGTTGAGTCTTGTGAGCAGAAATTCTACAGTATTCTGCTATGGTCAGGCCTCACCTGGAGTCCTGTGTTCAGTTTTGGGCACCGCACTTTAGGAAGGATGTCAACAAGCTTGAGCGTGCCCAGAAGAGGGCGACCAGGATGGTGAGAGGATTGGAATCCGAGTCTTACGAGGAAAGGCTGGAAGAGTTAGGTCTGTTTAGCCTGGGAAAGAGAAGGCTTACAGGGGACAGGATTGCAGTCTCCAAATATCTGAAGGGCTGTCACGTAGAAGATGGAGCAGACCTATTCTCTCTTGCTCTGGATTGCAAGACTAGATCTCATGGGTGGAAATTACGAGGGAGTCGTTACCAGCTAGATATCAGGAGATATTTCCTAACTGTAAGGGTGGTTGAACAGTGGAACAATCTGCCTCGGAAGGTGTTGGATGCTCCTTCCCTGGATGTTTTCAAGCGGAGGCTGGACGACAATCTTTCGGGTCTGTTGTAGGTATGTAGGGCTATCTTTCGGCTACGCTCCTGCAGAGTGCCGGGGGTTGGACTAGATGACCTGCAAGGTCCCTTCCAACTCTAACATTCTATGATTCAGACTGGCAACTTTTCTCCCTTTCTCACAATTCAAGAACTTGTGGGCACTCCATGAAATTGCTGAGCAGTCGGGTTAGAACAGATAAAAGGAAATACTTCTTCACCCAAAGAGTGATTAACATATGGAATTCACTGCCACATGAGGTGGTGGCAGCTACAAGCATGGACAGTTTCAAGAGGGAATTAGATAAACATCTGGAGCAGAAGTCCATCAGTGGCTATTAGCCACAGGGTATAGATGGGAACTCTCAGTCTGGGGCAGGTGATGCCCTCTATTCTTGGTGCTGGAGGGGGCAGCGGTGGGAGGGCTTCTAGTGTCCTGGCCCCACTGCTGGACCTCCTGATGGCACCTGGTATATTTTGGCTGCTGTGTGACAGAGTGTTGGACTGGATGGGCCATTGGCCTGATTCAACACTGGCTTCTCTTATGTTCTTATGTTCTTATGTTCTTATGACCATCTTTTGGGTATGTTGTAGGGCTGTCTTTCAGCTATGCTCCTGCAGAGTGCAGGGGGTTGGACTAGATGACCTACAAGGTCCCTTCCAACTCTAACATTCTGTGATTCTATGATTCTATACATTGTGAGCTGCTGGCGTTAGTGAGCGAGTGGTTTGGCTGCTGCATCAGTTAGTTTGCTCTGGAGCCCTCCTTCCTGAGCTAAGACAAAAAGGTGTGAGCTGGAGGCTAAAAACACTGTGAGCCGGCTCACAGTAATTCAGCTTAGAGGGAACACTGCACAAGGTCAGTAATCATGGGCTGCCGAGCTGGGAGAGACATACTGGGGCCCAGTATGAGACCCGGCCATTCAAGGGAAGGCCAGTTCGGCGAGCTAACAAAGAAGAGGAGAATGCCTGCCCCTTGTGTCTGAAGAAACCTCCACTTTTTGCAATAAGGTAATTTTCCTTATAGGGGCTGCGGTGGCCCAAGTGGTTAATACACTGAACTGCAGACTGGAAGGTTGGTGGTTCAGCAGTTCGAGACCCAGGAGTGCCGCATGACAGAGTGAGCTCCCGTCTCTGGCCCCAGCTCCTGCCAACCTAGCCGTTCAAAAGCAAGAAATTGCAAGTAGATGAATAGGTACTGCTTTGGTGGGAAGGGAACAGCGTTCTGCGCACCTTGGCATCTAGTCATGCCGGCCACATGACCACGGAAACGTCTTTGGACAGTGCTGGCTCTTCGGCTTGGAAACAGAGATGAGCACCACCCCCTAGAGTCGGATTCAACTGGCTTTCGAGCAAGGGAAACCTTTACCTTTACTGATTTTCCTTAGAAGTTTTGTCACATGTGGCGTTATTCTGAACTGCATCAGTAATCGGAGACGTTTCTGCACCCCCAACACTCATGCCAAGTTTGTGTATGTGTGCGTCTGTAAGATTTGCTTAGGGGGGTGTGTGCGGAGAGAGCGCGCCCACACTACTTAGGGGAAAACATTTAAATAATCTTGGCAGGTTGGCACATGTTGACAAGGACGAGGGCAACGATGCAGGACCTTAAGTACGAGGAAGTGTCACTGGAGACCGGATTAAGGTAATTCATAATCTGGGTATTTCCCATTATATGTTCGGGTGTGAAAGTTGGACGACGATGAAAGCGGACGGGAAGAGAGTTGATTCATTTGAAGTGTGGTGTTGGAGGAGGGCTTTGCAGACACACAGAGTTGACGTTAATTGGGTGTGGCTCAGCACATAACACACACTGTTAATATAATGGCTGAGTTCAGACTGGCAGTTTGAAGTGGGATTGAGTCGTGGCAAAAAGGCCCCGGAACAAACTGTTCCGGGTTTTCCCAGTCACACTGCGCCGACTGATGTGGGAGCATACCGGGGAGGAGGCACGAGGGAGCGTTCACACTGTTGGCCCGAAGGCGCGGCTTTCTGTTTCGCTAATCTGGAGAGATGCGCTTATACTTATGCGCATGAGCGCATATGCACACATGCACACAAGCAAAAACGTGGATTTTAGCGTTCACACTGTGTTGGTGCAAGATATACGTGGGATAGACACACTTTCCGGGGTTTGAAACCACTTTTAACAGGTATCTTTTAAACTCGGGAACGAAGCGTTACAAGGCGGGTTGAGTACGGCTGGGGAATGCCGGACAGATATGCGTGTGTGAACGCCCCCTTTAATCCGCTTGTGAAACGTTGCTGAAATGCGCCTCTCTCGGGGCAAACTGCCCATCTGAACTCAGCTAATAACTACCACATCTCCCCTTTGCTGTCAGCCATTCAAGGGACCTGCATGGTGTGAGAGACATTTGATCCTCTCCTGGCTTTTCTATTTTGGTTCCGATGTTCCTGTTTTTGCCTCTTCTTCCCCAAGGGACCAAAAGGCGACGTGACGCCACCAGCTTTACCCTGCACAATTCTAGCTATGCAAATATGACACATGCACGGCTTTTCTTTTCACATTTTACTCTGGAGCAGCGAAGCTACCCACAACTTTTGGCAAGTGTACCCGTGATGCACTGTGGATCGCAGGATGGAGGGTGGCCGTGCTCAGCTCCCTGCAGCCTCCCGATCATATTCTTCTGAAAGAGAGAGCACTCCCCAGCAGTTGCCCAAGGCTGCTTTAGACTGAATGAGACCTTTGCTCCATCAAGGTCAGTATGGCCTGTGCAGACCGGCAGCGGCCCTCCTGGGTCTCAGGCGGAGGTCTTTCACATCACCTGCTTCCCGGTCCTTTTAACTGGAGGTGCCGGGGATTGAACTTTGAGCCTTCTCCATGCCGAGCACGTGATTCACCACTGAGCCACAGCTCTTCCACTTTTCCCAGACTGAGGATTGCCCAGTTTTCATACTGGCATGCCATGCTTAAAAAATAATTCTTTCCTCTCTTAGAATGATAAGAGTTGGAAGGGGATCTCCAGGGGTCATCTAGTCCGACCCCCTGAACAATGCAGGGAATTCACAAATACCTCCCTCCCCACACACACACACACACCGTGACTGCTGTTTTCATACTGGCATGCCATGCTTAAAAAAGTAATTCTTTCCTCTCTTAGAATCATAGAGTTGGAAGGGGGACCTCCAAGGGTCATCTAGTCTGACCTCCTGAACAATGCAGGGAATTCACAAATACCTCCCTCCCCACACACACACCGTGGACTGCTGTTTTCATACTGGCATGCCATGCTTAAAAAAGTAATTCTTTCCTCTCTTAGAATGATAAGAGTTGGAAGGGGATCTCCAGGGGTCATCTAGTCCGACCCCCTGAACAATGCAGGGAATTCACAAATACCTCCCTCCCCACACACACACACACCGTGACTGCTGTTTTCATACTGGCATGCCATGCTTAAAAAAGTAATTCTTTCCTCTCTTAGAATCATAGAGTTGGAAGGGGGATCTCCAAGGGTCATCTAGTCTGACCTCCTGAACAATGCAGGGAACTCACAAATACCTCCCCCCCCACACATACACATACCGTGACTGCTGTTTTCATACTGGCATGCCATGCTTAAAAAATAATTCTTTCCTCTCTTAGATTCATAGAGTTGGACGGGGACCTCCAGGGGTCATCTAGTCCGACCCCCTGAACAATGCAGGGAATTCACAAATACCTCCCCCCCAAACACACACACCATGGACTGCTGTTTTCATACTGGTATGCCATGCTTAAAAAATAATTCTTCCCTCTCTTAGAATCATAGAGTTGGAAGGGGACCTCCGGGGTCATCTAGTCTGACCCCTGAACAATGCAGGGAATTCACAAATACCTCCCCCCCACACACACACACACACCATGGACTGCTGTTTTCATACTGGCATGCCATGCTTAAAAAAATAATTCTTTCCTCTCTTAGAATCATAAGAGTTGGAAGGTGACCTCCAGGGGTCATCTAGTCCGACCCCTGAACAATGCAGGGAATTCACAAATACCTCCCTCCCACATACACACACACACCATGACTGCTGTTTTCATACTGCATGCCATGCTTAAAAAAAAAAATTCTTTCCTCTCTTAGATTCATAGAGTTGGAAGGGGATCTCCAGGGGTCATCTAGTCCGACCCCCTGAACAATGCAGGGAATTCACAAATACCTCCCTCCCCACACACACACATACCGTGACTGCTGTTTTCATACTGGCATGCCATGCTTAAAAAATAATTCTTTCCTCTCTTAGATTCATAGAGTTGGACGGGGACCTCCAGGGGTCATCTAGTCCGACCCCCTGAACAATGCAGGGAATTCACAAATACCTCCCCCCCAAACACACACACCATGGACTGCTGTTTTCATACTGGTATGCCATGCTTAAAAAAATAATTCTTCCCTCTCTTAGAATCATAGAGTTGGAAGGGGACCTCCGGGGGTCATCTAGTCTGACCCCCTGAACAATGCAGGGAATTCACAAATACCTCCCCCCCCACACACACACACCATGGACTGCTGTTTTCATACTGGCATGCCATGCTTAAAAAAATAATTCTTTCCTCTCTTAGAATCATAAGAGTTGGAAGGTGACCTCCAGGGGTCATCTAGTCCGACCCCCTGAACAATGCAGGGAATTCACAAATACCTCCCTCCCACATACACACACACACCATGACTGCTGTTTTCATACTGCATGCCATGCTTAAAAAAAAATTCTTTCCTCTCTTAGATTCATAGAGTTGGAAGGGGATCTCCAGGGGTCATCTAGTCCGACCCCCTGAACAATGCAGGGAATTCACAAATACCTCCCTCCCCACACACACACACACCATGACTGCTGTTTTCATACTGCATGCCATGCTTAAAAAAATAATTCTTTCCTCTCTTAGATTCATAGAGTTGGAAGGGGATCTCCAGGGGTCATCTAGTCCGACCCCCTGAACAATGCAGGGAATTCACAAATACCTCCCTCCCCCCCCCACACACACCATGACTGCTGTTTTCATACTGGCATGCCATGCTTAAAAAAAAATTCTTTCCTCTCTTAGAATCATAGAGTTGGAAGGGGGCCTCCAGGGGTCATCTAGTCCAACCCCCTGAACAATGCAGGGAATTCACAAATACCTCCCTCCCCACACACACCCCGTGACTGCTGTTTTCATACTGCATGCCATGCTTAATAAAATAATTCTTTCCTCTCTTAGAATGATAAGAGTTGGAAGGGGACCTCCAGGGGTCATCTAGTCCGACCCCCTGAACAATGCAGGGAATTCACAAATACCTCCCTCCCCACACACACACACACCGTGACCGCTGTTCCACGCCCAGAAGATGACAAAAAAACCTCCAGGATCCCCAGCCAAACTGGAGAAAAATGGCTTCCTGACCCCAAAGTGGCGACCAGCATTTCCCTGGGCGTGTAAGAAAGGGCCACAAGAACGGAGCACTGAGGCAGCCCTTCCTGCCTTCCCCGTCTCATGATCTGCCCAAGTTCACCGAATCTGCATGGCAGTCAGATGGTCCTCGAGCCTCTGCTCTATAAGTGCGTCTCTGCTAACGAAAAATGCAGGGAGGGTGGTATCGACCTCCCCTCTCCCTTCCTGCTTGTACCTGATGAAGGGAGCTTTGACTCTGGAAAGCTGGTGATACCCTGAAGATCTTGTTGGCCTCTCAGGGGCGACTGGGCTTGACTCTAGGTATTCTCCCTCCTCACTATAGCCATTAACACATGAGGCTATTACTTCCCACCAGTCTCCCAGCCCCAGGAGTCAACATCAGTGGCTATTAGTCACAAGGTATAGATGGGAACTCTCGGTCTGGGGCAGGTGATGCACTCTATTCTTGGTGCTGGAGGGGGCAGCAGTGGGAGGGCTTCTGGTGTCCTGGCCCCACTGCTGGACCTCCTGATGGCCCCTGGTATATTTTGGCCGCTGTGTGACGCAGAGTGTTGGACTAGATGGGCCACTGGCCTGATTCAACACTGGCTTCTCTTATGTTCTTATGTTAACTTCTCTGGGATCGGAAGGGACTTCTCTGGGGAGAAGGGGAAAGCAAAAGGGGGGCAAGACCCTTGGCTTCTTTCACCAGGTACGTGGGGAGGTTTATACGGCACACAGTTCTGGTCACCGCACCTCAAAAAGGATATGCTGAATGTTTTAATATGGAATCTTGTAGTTTTGACTGGTTTTTAAAATTGTATTGGATTTTACGTTGTTGTGAACCGCCCTGGGTCCCGCGTAAGTGGGGAAGGGTGGTTAAGAAATTGAACAAAATAATAAATAAATAAAATATGATAGCATTGGGGAAAATGCAGAAAAGGGCAACTAGAATGATAAAAGGGTTGGAACACTTTCCCTATGAAGAAAGGTTAAAACGCTTGGGGCTCTTTAGCTTGGAGAAACGACGGCTGAGGGGTGACGTGATCGAGGTTTAGAAGATTATGCATGGGATGGAGCAGGTGGAGAAAGAGGCACTTTTCTTCCTTTCTCACAATAATACAAGAACTCGTGGGCACTCCATGAAATTGCTGAGCAGTTGGGTTAGAATGGATAAAAGGACGTCCCTCTTCACCCAAAGAGTGATTAACACATGGAATTCACTGCCACACGAGGTGGTGGCAGGTACAAACATGGATGGCTTCAAGAGGGAATTGGATCAACATATGGAGCAGAGGTCCATCAGTGGCTCTGAGCCACAAGGTATAGATAGGAACTCTGGGTCAAGGGATGCTCTGTCTTCTTGGTGCTGGGAGGGACAACAGTGTGGGTGGGGTCTTCTGGTGTCCTGGCCCCACTGCTGGATCTCCTGATGGCACCTGGTATTTCTGGCCACTGTGTGATACAGAGTGTTGGACTGGATGGACCACTGCCCTGATCCAGTATTGGCTTCTCTTATGTTCTAAGACTGGGAGGTAATGTGCTTGATGCTGCCATCTATCCACAGGGCTTGTGCATGAGAACCGTCTCTCACTGATAGTTCATTACTCAAACTAGATGAGAAAACACAATTTTTTTAAAAAAAATCAGAAGGGATGGTGAGTTATCCAGTGTGGACAGAGGCTGGCTAAAAGGAAGTCCTTCTTCACCCAAAGAGTTATTAACACATGGAATTCACTGCCACAGGAGGTGGTGGCAGCTACAAGGATGGACAGTTTCAAGAGGGAATTGGATAAACATACGGAGCAGAAGTCCATCAGTGGCTATTAGCCACAGGGTATAGATGGGAACTCTCAGTCTGGGGCAGGCGATGCACTCTATCCTTGGTGCTGGAGGGGGCAGCAGTGGGAGGGCTTCTGGTGTCCTGGCCCCACTGCTGGACCTCCTGATGGCACCTGGTATATTTTGGCCGCTCTGTGACGGAGTGTTGGACTGGGTGGGCCATTGGCCTGATTCAACATTGGCTTCTCTTATGTTCTTATGTTCTGCCTGGAGTTCCCAGCAAACACTTGCGAAGGGGGCAGGGGAGCTCAGGTACAGAGAAGTGATGAAATAACCTTCTGTGCATCTCTCTCAAACAGAATGCAGCTTTCTTCTCCTCTGCAGCAATGCTCTGGGGTTTACGAGAAAGGACGCTGCTTGATGACAGATGTGCAGGTTGAAAAGGACTTCAGTTACCTGAGACGACCTGTTCTCCCCAGGTCAGCCGCAAGTCAGGGGATTCCCCTGCCATTCTGGGCAGCTGGCCAAGGAAGCAAAGAAAGTTTAGGTTGTTACGAAATTCCAGAGAAGGCGGCGGGGACTGTCCCCCAGAAAAGCTAAACAAAGAGTCTTATTGAAAAGTACTGAGACTGGGCAGTGATTTCAGCTCTCTTACTTTTATTTAGGTGAAGAACAAGACACAGAAGCCGGCTCGCAGGCCGGCTTGTGGCCTGAAACCAAACCACCCCCGAAGACACCCCAACACTCATGATAGGTCTATATATATATTGATTAAGTTAACACTGGGATCCTAGTCTCCCGATTGGAAGGGGACTAGGATATGACCGTCTATTGTTTCTGGTGGAGCAAAGCTCCTGCTCTTCGCGTGACCACGTCCGGACCGGCTGAAGCCGGATCACGCCCATGGTTGGGTCAGTACACAACATTTATTTGAAATGAGAAACCACAGAAGGGTCCCAAAGGGGAAGACGCCGCCCCCTTCCTGGAGGTGAAAGAGGTGCCGAGGTGGGAGCATGGAAGGTCTGGAGAAAGACGCGCTACTGGGGCATGCCGGGCGGCAGAGGTGGCAGTGCCAGAACGAGCAGCACAGATATGCATACAAATTGGCTGCAGGAGAAAAGATGGATCTTCGTCGTGGTCTCTGTGCAGTCCCACACATGGGGTTGGGCGCCTGCGCACGACCTCGATCGGAGAATCTTCTAGAGCTTCACCTCAGAAGAGCTTTTGGCGGGCTCTCTTCCCGCCCTGGGGGAGGAGACATGCACTGCGCATGCCCAGAGTGGGAGAGAGAGCCGCCTCCCACTCAGTTCTTCTTTGACCGCCTTCGCGTTCACACCTCGTTCCTGTTGTTCCTCCGTATTACCTCAGCTGAGTATATCTTTTCTTCGCTTCGTCTTTGTTTCCTTTCTTCTCTCTGACTCTTCTGTCTTAAAAAAAAAAAAAAATCTTTGTCTATCTCTCTTCCCCCCCTTCTTTGGAGGGTGGGTGGGGATTTTTGTATGGGAAAAACTCAATTTTTCAAGGTCTGTCGTCGTTGCCCTGCCAAGATTCCATCTAATGACGGGCACGACCTTTGTTTAACTTGTTTGGGTGAGGCCCATAGAGTGGGTACTTGTCCTCATTGCGCGAGTTTCACTCGTCAGGCTCGCCATAATCGAGAGGCTAGACTTCCGGCTCTTCTTTTGGAATCGGCCCTACGCCCTACAATGTCCTCAAGGTCTTCCCAGGCCTCGGTAGCCAAAAAATTGGACACCTCCTCGAAGGCACCGAAACAGAAACCTAAGCGGGCTGAAGATAAGACCCCTTCGAAGTCGAAGGCCCCGCCGTCTGCTTCGGTTTCGAGGGTGGACCCCATCGTCGTGACTGGGCTGTCGACGTTGATGCCGGCTCTGGCCTCTGTCAGGTAGCCCTGCCATGATGGATGGAGAAGGGAGGGAGGATGTGGCGCCTCCACGGTGTTCGTTGTCCGCAACGCCCGGCTGAGAATGCAGCCGCTTCAGCTCTGGCTCCTCCGTACCTTCGATCCTCTCCGGAGGCCTTGGCACACGACTCTGTCGATCCCGCAAATAGTCCTGGACTCTCTCGAGTGGTGGGCTCAACCCGTCCACCTCCTTTCTGGGATGCCCTTTCAACCTCCTCCTCCTGACTTGCTGTTGACCACAGACGCTTCCCTCTGGGGTTGGGGAGCCCAGTGCAGAACGCTCACTGTTCAAGGGACTTGGTCTGCTCGAGATGCAACTTGCCACATAAATTACCTGGAGTTGCAAGTGATTTATCTAGCCCTTAGGTCCTTTCTTCTGACCCTTCGAGACCATGTCATCTAAGTGGCTTCCGACAGCACCACGGCTGTCTATTATGTCAACAAACAGGGCGGCACTGCCTCTGTTCGTCTCTGCAACTTAGCGATAGACCTCTGGTGCCTCGACCACTCCATCACGCTCTCGGCGATCCATATTCCTGGGGATCAGAATGTCGATGCAGACCGGTTGAGTCATTCTACCTCATCGGACAATGAATGGTCCATTCCCCTCCGGTATCTTTGACCTCTGTTTCGAGAGTTCGGTCACCCATCTGTTGACGGCTTCGCGTCCGTCGACAATGCTCGATGTCGCCTGTTTTTCAGCAGGGGTCCCCCGTCTGCTCGGTCGCTCGGGGATGCCTTTCTCCACAAGTGGACCGGAGCCCTGTTTTACCTATTTCCTCCGTTCCCTCTCATCTCTCGGGTCGTGCAGAAGATTCGTGCAGACGGCACCTCCTGCATTCTAATCACTCCGTGGTGGCCACGCCAGGTCTGGTTCCCGCACCTGCTTCAACTCTCCTGTCATTCCTTCCATCCCCTCCCTGTCGTCCCAGATCTCCTTTCTCGGGCCCGAGGGAGAATCCTCCATCCCAATCCGGGATTTTTCAGATTGACAGCCTGGAAGATCCAGCCCTAGACTTCCCGCCTCAGGTTTCCGAAATCCTCCTGAATGCTAGGAAGCCTTCTACTCGACGTTCCTATCAGTTCAAGTGGAACAGATTCCAATCCTGTGCTGCTGATCACTCCTTCGATCCGATTCGATCATCTCTCCATGAGATTTTCACCTACATCGTGCACTTGAAGGATACTGGACTTGCATATTCGTCCTTGCGGGTTCATTTGGCGGCAATCTCCGCCAACCACCCCCTCATACAAGGATCTTCAGTGTTCTCCCACCGTCTCACCAAGGGTCTTCTTCGGCTGTTGCCTGCCTAGGAAACTGTTGGTGCCTTCCTGGAGCTTGTCTCTAGTCCTTTCTCAACTCATGGCTAAACCGTTCGAGCCTATGGCTACCGCCGACCTCAGGTTAGTTTCCTGGAAGACGGCCTTTCTCGTAGCCATTACCACTGCACACAGAGTAGGGGAGCTAGCTGCCTTTAGGGCCGATCCCCCCTATACAGTTTTTCATAGGGAGAAGGTGGTCCTTAGAACAGATCCTTCCTTCCTCCCTAAGGTCATCTCTGCCTTTCATCTCTCTCAGTCGTCTATTCTGCCTACTTTCTTTCCGAACCCAACTGATGCCTCTCAGAGAGCCCTGCACTGTCTAGATGTGCGCAGAGCGCTCTCTATCTGCATAGGACGCAGTCCATACATAATTCTCCTCGTCTGTTCCTAGCTTATGGCCCCCCTCATGCGGGGGAACCAATTTCTTCTCAATGTCTCTCTAAGTGGGTGACTTCCACCATAGCCCTTTGCTATGAGCTGGCACGTCAACCCGTTTCTACCTGTGTCACTGCCCATTCCACATGGGCAGTGTCGACGTCCACCGCTTTCCTGGCCAGTGCCCTGTTGGAAGACGTCTGTGCAGCTGCTACGTGGTCCTCGGCATCGACCTTCGTGACCCACTACGCACTCGACGTCCGAGCTCAACGGGATGCTGCCTTCGGTCAGACGGTGCTGCGATCTCTCTTCGCTTAATCCTGCTGCACCCTCAGGTAGGACCCGTGGGTGATTGTTTTGATGATGATGCTGTGTCTTAACCAGTATTTTTGTGTCCTTTGCAGCTGCCAGCTCCCTCCTCCAACTGGTTCAGCTCTTGTAATCACCCATGTGTGGGACTGCACAGAGACCACGACGAAGATAAACAGGTTGCTTACCTGTAACTGATGATCTTCGAGTGGTCATCTGTGCAGTACCACAATCCCACCCAGCCTTCCCCACTGCTGGCATCTCCAGATTTCCTTCTTTGGATTGTTTGGCCTTGACAGTGGCGGTCGAAGGAACTGAGTGGGAGGCGGCTCTCTCTCCTGCTCTGGGCATGCGCCATGCATGTCTCCTCCCTCAGGGTGGGAAGAGAGCGTGCCAAAAGCTCTGCTGAGGTGAAGCTCTAGAAGATTATCCGATCGAGGTCGTGTGCAGGCGCCCAACCCCATGTGTGGTACTGCACAGATGACCACTCGAAGATCATCAGTTACAGGTAAGCAACCTGTTTTTAATGCAGGCTTAGGATGCATGAACAGAAGACTTGTGTCCAGATCACGGGAGGTGGTCATTCCGCTCTCTTCTGCTATAGTCAGGCCTCACCCGGAGTCCTGTGTCCAGTTTGGGGCACCACACTTTAGGGAAGGATGTTGACAAACTCAGGGCTCTTTTTGTAGAAAAACCCCAGCAGGAACTCAGTAGCATAATAGGCCACACTCAACAGCAGAAACTCAATAGCATATTAGGCCACACCCCTGACAGCACAGCTCATTGGCATATCAGGCCACACACCAGAAGTGTGGTCATCCAGCCACACCCACCTTTTGCTTCTTATTCTGTTTACCTTGTTTGTTGTCAAAACCCAGGGCTTTTTTTGGAGCAGGAACTCCTTTGCATATTAGGCCACACACCCCTCATGTAGCCAATCCTGATGAGTTTCTGCTGTTGAGTGTGGCCTGTTATGCTAATGAGTACCTGCTGGGTGTGGCCAACTTGGGAGCCAGCCGGAACGCCGTTCCTGTGCGTTCCTGCCCAAAAAGAGCCCTGGACAAGCTGGAGCATGTCCAGAAGAGGGCGACCAGGATGGTGAGAGGGTTGGAATCCAAGGCTGAAAGGCTGAAAGAGTTGGGTATGTTTAGCCTGGGAAAGAGAGGGCTTAGTGGGGATGCGATTGCAGTCTTCAAATATTTGAAGGGCTGTCATTTAGAAGATGGAGCAGATCTATTCTCTCTTGCTCCAGATTGCAAGACTAGATCGAATGGGTGGAAATTACAAGGGAGTCGCTACCGGCCAAATATCAGGAGAAACTTCCTAACTGTCAGAGTGGTTGAGCTGTGGAACAGTCTGCTTCGGGAGGTGGTGGATGCTCCTTCGCTGGATGTTTTCAAGTGGAGGCCAGACGACCATCTTTCGGGTATGTTGTAGGGCCATCTTTCGGCTTCGTTCCTGCAGACTGCAGGGGGTTGGAGTAGATGACCTGCAAGGTCCCTTCCAACTCTAACATTCCTCGCCTTTCCTGGCCTGCTGGCCAACCCAGTGGAGTGCTGCCACGAGCTGGCCCTCGAGCCGCTCCGCCACTGCCTGGGCCATGGCACCCAGCCCACCCAGGCTCTGCCCATACTCATGCCAGCCCTGGTGTGGCGCCTCTGCAAGGTGGGCCCTGGCGACTCCAGCGAGGCCTGTGAGGAGCTCCGCCCTGAACTCCTGCGCCTACTCAGCTTCCTCCTGTGCCTCTGCCCCGCCACCACCTTGGTCCCCTACCTGCTCAAGGCCATGCGCACTTCCTGCACTTCCCATCCATCCAAAAAAGTCCAGTGGCACCTTTGAGACCAAGGTTTACTCAGGTACAAGCTCTCCCTCCTCTGTGAGGGCAGGTCTGCGCGCTTCCCACCCCCTACCCCATAGCTAGCAATCCCAAAGAGTCCAGTGGAGTCTGAGCAGTGGGTGTTGCCTCCTGACACACTTCCGGTGATGTCAGGGGGTGTGGCGCATGCAAATAAGTTATGCTAGTGAGTTATGCTAATGAGCTCCTGCACCTCTTTTTCTACGGGACGACCCCTGCTTACGACACAGATAAAATACTGAAAACAGGATGCATAAAAACATGCAGTCCTCCATAAAACCGTCTTCAGCTGCCTCCTAAAGATCAAGAGTGAGGAGGGCCGGGTGCACCTCCTGGTGGGGGCTGTTCCAGAACTGAGGGGGCTGCCACTGGAAAGGCCCTGTCTCTCGCGTGCCCCCCCCTCCCAGACGAGCTGTTTTGATTGACAGGACAAGCACGCCAACAAAAGGCAAGCAACACTGTCGTTCGACTTGACTGTAAGGAAATCGGTCAGAGTTGCAAGTAAAATAAACATGCGATCCACCCAGACTGTGTTCAGACCAGAACTTGGTGTCCCGGCCACTTCCCTCTGCAGGAAAAGGGAGAAGTTTCCCCACAACTGCAGCAGCTTTGCTCCCTTTAATTTTTGATGTGCAGCGCGCAGGAGTTCATTGGGCAATCCTTCCCCTCTTCCCTCTCCAGTTGTAAACCAAGCGGACCTTTTCGGCAATTTAGGCAATCGCTGGTGACGCTGCCAATGACTATTGCTTATCAGGATGCCAGTGAGACCTTGGGTCTCTGCCGGCTTTAGAAATCCTGTTCCTGACACCCAGGAGAGTCAGCAAGGCGAGGTTAATGCCCCCTGTCCGTGACCCAGTTCCGGGAATGCTGGAGAAAGGCTCCCTAGGGTGGTTTTGTGCAAGCAGGATAAGGCCCGGGCCAGCTGAAGCGCACAAGTCTGGGTGACAGCATTTTTAGGGTGTGAGCAAAGGTGTGCGATAGAAAGTAGGGTTGCCAACAGTGTTCCCTCTGAGCTGAGTGAGTGTGAGCTAGCTCACAGTTTTTTTTAACCTCCAGCTCAAACATTTTTGCCTTAGCTCAGGAAGGAGGGCTCCAGAGCAAACTAATTTATTCTGTAACCACTCACAACTTCAATGCCAGTAGCTCACAAAGCAGAATTTTTGCTCACCAGACTCCAGAGCTTAGAGGGAGTACTGGTTGCCAACTCTGGGTTGGGAAATGCCTGACAACCGGAGTGGAATCTTCTTCAATAGGGGGTTGTCTCTCTCTTCCTCCTGGCTTACCGATTCCGAATGAACTATGGGTTGCCTGCTGCTTCCCAAGTGTCCTCGATTTCTCCTCGAAATTTGACCCTCTGGGGTCTGCGCATCAAACGATCGTGTGGGTGCTTGGTGTTGACCTTCAGCCCTTTTCTATTCCTTATAGTGGTGCTCTGTGGGTTGTATCCAAACTTGCTCGCCCACCTGCAGCTCGGGAAGGTCTTCAGCTGCGTTATTATACTAAGCAGCTTGCCTTATCTTCTGTTCAGCCATAAGTTTAGGCCACCTATCGTGGCCATCTGGTTGTAGCAAACTGCTTCACGTAGGCAGCGAGGTCTTTTGTGTGTTGACCCATCGGGCCTTGAGCTGGGCTTCCATCCAAACCCTGTGAAGGTGTGTTCCAGTGGTCAAGGATAACCAGATGTTAGCTACGCTGCCGTTGCAGGTGGTTGAGGGAGAGGTGGCTGGTGTATTACTCCTTGTTCTGTTGGAATCTTAACTTTCGTTTCTCCTTGCCAGGTCTTATCTCCCAGCCTGGCCATCTGACCTTGGTACCTCTATCCTGATGCTCTGCTGGGAATGTGAACCCATTAGTTTAGGCGCGCTGTCGCTATTTCCCTGATTGGCTCGATCTGGTCAGGGGACCCCTCTATGAATTTGATCATTACTTTGACAGAGGTGACACACATCTAGACCAATGAAATCTCTGATATCAGAATAATTTGAAGAATTGGCATGGCTATGGTTATGGCCCAACACTTAAGCCAGTAGCATAACTACAAGCATATAAGGAAACAACATCTGGTTATATATATGTGTATGTACAAAAAACCTTTTATGCATGTATTTGGATGTGTGTCAGTGTAATATAGAGAATAGTGACCACTGAGGAAGGCCCGAAGGGGCCGAAAAGTGTTAAAAAGTGTTTTACCCGTCAAGTGTATTTGTCTTAGAAAAGCTTTTAAAAGCCTGAAAATTTAGACTCTTTCTTTTAACCACAGTATGTTTTAACATGTGTACACCTTAATAAACATTTGCATTTTTATATTGTATAGCGTTAGCTTGACCCTCTTGGTTCGCAGATATATCTTTGGTTGAGTCTCCCCTCTCCCTTTTTTCCAGTTTTTGACCCCTCTTTGAAACCTATTCTCCTCCCACCTTCACAGTTAGTTTTGACACTAAATGTATGCACAGGAGACTTGCCTTTACTGTACTCAATAAACTTGAACCTTTCCGAAGGGACGTTGTTGAAAACAGATTGCTGCGAGACTCTGACACCAGATAGGGGATCAGTCCCTGCTTTCCTTGCTTTGTGCAGAATTCATTTAGCTGTTTTGGCAGCTGGTTCAACTTCCCCATGACTCTGAGGACAGGCAGGGGGTGATGTCTGGTGATCAAATCCCCACTGAGTCTGGAGAGCTCTGAATTCCTCTGATACGAATTGAGGCCCATTATTGGAGAATACACAGTGTCGGCTATTCCAAGCAGGCAAAACGGTTCTTAAGCTTCCTAACAACTTTCTGAGATCTGCTGTCCAGCAAAGGGTCTATTTCCCAAAAAACTGGAAATAATCTACTGAAGTGTCTGAACCAAGTCTGAAGTGGTGGAACCAAGTCGGAGCCCAGTGGTACCTTTCGGATCAACACCATTTTATTCGAGGCATAAGATTCCATGCACCTGCCCAAAGACGTGTGCATGCACTTGAAAGTTTATACCTTGAATAAAACTTTGTTAGTCTGAAAGGTGCCACACTGGACTCAGACTTTGTTCTGATACTGTTTATCAGATAATTCTTCTGTCGTAAGGGTAAACGAGTCTATTCCTACCTTTTCCCAAGGTCGGCATTGGTACTTCATGTGGATGTAGGGTATTCTTTTTGTTTTCTCTCCAGTTTGGTGTAGTTGGCCGCTGTGTGACACAGAGTGTTGGACTAGATGGGCCACTGGCCTGATTCAACATGGGCTTCTCTTATGTTCTTATGTAACATAGCCATACGCTCTACACTGCACTGCCCCGTTCTTCCACCTGTAATAACTATGCCGTTATTTCGGGTAGAAGAGAATGTGGCTTTTAAAAATTTGCCCTGCCCAGTACAGGCTGCTTCTACGAATCAGGCATTGTGGAGAATCAAAGGCTGAGTTCAGACTGGCAGTTTGGAGCGGGAGGGAGTCGTTGCAAAAAAGACCGGGAACAAACTGTTCTGGGTTTTCCTGGTCACACTGCACGGACTGATGCGGGAGCATACCGGGAGGAGGCGCGAGGGAGCGTTCAGACTGCTGGCCCAGAGGCACTGCTCTAAACAGCTTTTTTTAATTTGGCTATGTGCGCATGTGCACATATGTGCTCATGCGCATAAGTGCATCCGGGTGATTTGGGGAGGATCCCATTGCGCCGGCACCGCATTGGGTGGTAGAGCGGAGCACACCCAATCATATCGCTGCTGCCTCTCCAGGGCAATCAAGTGCACCTTATGCGTGGAAACACCCGGTGGACATTATTACCGCGGGTTGTTCCCAGCTTTTCAGGTTAGCATTCACACTTCCCAGAAGGGGAATGAAGTGGGATAAAGGCACTCTCTGGCATTTGCTACCACCTTCACCAGGTATCTTTTAAACGCGGGAGCGAAGCGGAACAGGACGGGTTGACGACGGGTGGGGAACGCCAGACAGATGTCCCTGTGTGAATGGCCCCGTTAATCCGCTTGTGAAACGTTGCTCACACGCGGCTCTAGCAGGGCAAACAGCCAGTCTGAACTCAGCCAAATACAGGAATATGCATATTTGAAGAGTCAACTGTTGGAGCAGATTGATTAAACCTGATTAAAGGAGCATGATGGGGGGGAGAGGAGAAGGAAAGAGAGATAAGAATGGCCTTTGCTGGTACCGAGAGCTCTGGCAGCGATGAGGGAGTATTCCAAGCACAGGGAGTGTGTACAACTGAACCCAAAATTTTTTGCAAAGTTTGGCTTGAGTGAAATATGCCAGTATTTACTCCCTCCTGCCCTTCCGGCCGTGGAGTTTTCCATATCTACATTTAAAATCATGTAGCCGCATTGGTCCGTTGGAATAAAATTTGCCGGGTCTGACTGTACGGCTTCACGCACAAATACTCATACTAATACAAATCATTGGTGCAACCTCATTTGGAATACTGTGTACAGTTCTGGTCGCCACATCTCAAGAAGGATATTATAGCATTGGAAAAAGTGCAGAGAAGGGCAACTAGAATGATAAAAGGGTTGGAACACCTTCCCTATGAAGAAAGGTTAAAACGCTTGGGGCTCTTTAGCTTGGAAAAACGACGGCTGAGGGGTGACATGATCAAGGTTTATAAGATTATGAATGGGATTGAGCAGGCTGAGAAAGAAGTACTTTTCTCCCTTTCTCACAATGCAAGAACTCATGGGCACTCCATGAAATTGCTGAGTAGTCGGGTTAGAACAGATAAAAGGAAATACTTCTTCACCCAAAGAGTGATTAACACTTGGAATTCACTGCCACAGGAGGTGGTGGCAGCTACAAGCATGGACAGTTTCAAGAGGGAATTAGATAAACATATGGAGCAGAAGTCCATCAGTGGCTGTGAGCCACAAGGTATAGATAGGAACTCTCCGTCTGGGGCAAGTGATGCACTCTATTCTCAGTACTGGGGGGGGGCAGCAGTGGGAGGGCTTCTAGTGTCCTGGCCCCACTATTGGACCTCCTGATGGCATGTGGTATATTTTGGCCGCTGTGTGACAGAGTGTTGGACTAGATGGGCCATTGGCCTGATTCAACATTGGCTTCTCTTATGTTCTTATGTTCTTTTAACATTTTGTCTGAGCTTCCAGCCCAAGGAAGACTCCGTATTAGATAGGGCAGATTTCTTTAAAATGTGAAAGGTTCCAGCACTTAGGGAAATCAGTGTCAAAATATATTATTGTTTTGTTTTTAATGTTTTTAAAAAGTGTGCTGAATATCAAGGAGTCCAAATCTTATACTGCATGCTCTTGTTAAATGGCTGCCTTTTCCAGAAACTGCTACGGCAGCTGATAGGGTGGCCAGATGTGGGTTGGGATACAGGGCTCTTTCTGTAGCAGGAACTCCTTTGCCTATTAGGCGACACACCCCTAAGGTAGCCAATCCTCCAAGAGCTTACAATCGCCCCTGTAAGAAGAGCTCTGTAAGCTCTTGGAGGATTGGCTACCTTAGGGGTGTGTCGCCTAATATGCAAAGGAGCTCCTGCTACAAATAGAGCCCTGGTTGGGAAATACCTGGAGGTTTGTGGGGGGTAGAGCTTGGGGAAGGCAGGGATTGAGGAGGGGAGGGGCCTCAGCAGTTGATAAGGCCAAAGACTCCACCCTCCAAAGCGGCCATTTTCTTCAGGGGTACTGATCTCTGTTACCTGGAAATCGGTTGTGATTCCGGGAGAAATCCAGGTCCTGCCTGGAGGCTGGCAACTCTATCAGTTACTGATACTTGGAAGAGAACTGTTGGCAACTGGGTGATCTTCATTAAACACTAAGATTAAGATGATGACGACTTTGATTTATAAACTGCCCTCCCCCAGAGGGCTCAGGGCAGCGTGTTGCTGTTCAGTCATAAGAACATAAGAGAAGCCATGTTGGATCAGGCCAGTGGCCCATCCAGTCCAACACTCTGTGTCACACAGTGGCCAAAAATACCAGGGGCCCTCAGGAGGTCCATCAGTGGGGCCAGGACACCAGAATCCCTCCCCGCTGTTGCCCCCTCAAGCACCAAGAATACAGGACATCCCTTGCCCCAGACATAACAACATAAGAGAAGCAACGTTGGATCAGGCCAATGGCCCATCTAGTCCGACACTCTGTGTCACACAGTGGCCAAAAATACCCGGTGCCCTCAGGAGGTCCAGCACCTGGTATTTTTGTACAGTTGCACAATCGAGTCTGACTTTTCGCAACCCCATGGACACATCACGCCAAGCCCTCCTGTCTTCCGTCGTGCTCCGGAGTTTGCTTAATTTCATGTTCGTTGCATCAATAACACTGTCTAACCGTCTCATCCTTTGCCATCCCCTTCTTCTTTGACCTTCCATCTTTCCCAGCATCAGGGCAGTGTACATTATTATTAAACATACAGAGGATAAAGTATGTGTTATGTATTGAGCCTGAGCCATCCCCGAATGTGGACCTTGAACTGGGTGAGCTTGCTCCCCCAGAACAATAGCTGACCAGGATTCCGGGATTGACCAATAGATAAGCAGTGTAATGTAAACAGCCTATCCCGGGGGTGGGTGGTGTTTGCATGCTTTATAAGCAGGGCTCGAACCCTGCGTAGTGCCCTTGTTGCGTTCCGGAAATCACTGAATAAACTGGAGCTGATCAAAGCGTCCAGAACCCAGTTTTTAACAGTATGAAACAGATTAACTGAATTACAATGAAATCAGGCAACACCGGCTGAACTTCCACGGCACACAGTGTTGTTTCTCTCCTTCCAAAAGGGCAACCGTAGGACTGACATGGTGGAGGCTGTTGACGTCCTCAGCTTTAGGGCTGGTGAAACAACTCCATCTTGCATGCCCTGCGGAACTGTGCTAAGTCATGCAGGGCAAGGATGTTACCAGGTAGAGAGTTCCACCAGGCGGGAGGCAGGGCTGAGAAGACCCTGGATCTAACGGAGGACAGCCGGATGTCTTTTGGGACAGGGATTACCAGTAGATTTTGGTATTCTGAGCACAGAGCTCTACGGAGGACATACCAGGAGAGGTGGTCCCGTAGGTACGTTGGCCCCAGACCGTTGTCACTAGTGCCCCAAAATTTCCTTCTCCAAGTTTTATAGATGCTTTTTCTGGACTTCGGCTCAATCTAACTCAAAAGCCTCCTTGTCAGTGCATACTGATAGAATCTAACGAAAGTATTATTACTATCTAATTAAAAAATTATTACGAAAGAAGAGAGTATAAAAATAAATAGGGCATGGTTTCCTGTCCTGAAAAACACAAAAGGCTCTGCATCTGACAACAGCACTACAGATAGGATTAGAATCTCAACAGCCATCCCACATACAAAAGAACCTCCTCAGGAAAGCTCCTCAGGAAACCATATGCAAAAGAACCTCCTCAGGAAAGCTCCTCAGGAAACCATATGCAAAAGAACCTCCTCAGGAAAGCTCCTCAGGAAACCATATGCAAAAGAACCTCCTCAGGAAAGCTCCTCAGGAAACAATCCATAGACAAAAGAACCTCCTCAGGAAAGCTCCTCAGGAAACCATATGCAAAAGAACCTCCTCAGGAAAGCTCCTCAGGAAACAATCCATATGCAAAAGAACCTCCTCAGGAAAGCTCCTCAGGAAACCATATGCAAAAGAACCTCCTCAGGAAAGCTCCTCAGGAAACCATATGCAAAAGAACCTCCTCAGGAAAGCTCCTCAGGAAACAATCCATAGACAAAAGAACCCTCCTCAGGAAAGCTCCTCAGGAAACCATATGCAAAAGAACCTCCTCAGGAAAGCTCCTCAGGAAACAATCCATAGACAAAAGAACCTCCTCAGGAAAGCTCCTCAGGAAACCATATGCAAAAGAACCTCCTCAGGGAAAAGTTAACCCATATGCAAAAGAACCTCCTCAGGAAAGCTCCTCCATTAGCATGATCACAGCCTGGGGAACTCCTACAACACAATTGACTCGGCCCTACCCCACCTTCCTGAATAGATATAAATTACCTGCCTACCATTTTTCTGCTCACCTTGACACAGAGAGTACCACATCTTTTGTGTTAGACCTCTGAGGAAGCCAGTTACAGCTGCTGGCGAAACGTCAGGTCCTGCAATGCCAAGACCACGGCCACACAGCCTGGAAAAATCTACAACAGCTAAAGAAATCCGGCCGGGAAAGCCTTCGACAACATATTATTTTACTGTTATGCAAAGCACACGCTTTTTAATGTGAAAGGTGAATGTCCTATTACAAGGGTTCCCAACTGATCTGAAATGCTTTTAGAGTAGAGCTTCCAGCTCCAGGTTGGGAAAGCCCTGGAGATTTTGTGGCGGAGTCTGAGGAGGGCAGGGTTTGGGGAGGGGAGAGGCCTCTGCCGGACATAATGCCAGAGAGTCCAGCCTCCAAAGGAGCCATTTTCTCCAGAGGGACAGACCTCAGTTGTCTGGTGGTCAGCTGAAGAACAAATCCAGGGGCACCTTTAAGACCACCAACATTTATTCAAGGCGTGAGCTGTCGTGTGCACGCATACTTTGTCAGAAACTGAAATGGAATTACAGATCATACTTGTGTATATACAGGGTGGCTTCTTAAATTAGCTTGCAAAATAGTGAAGTGTTTTTAACAGATGAAAAGAATGACAGGCTTGGTTTCTGGTTATCATCTTTTTGGGTTCAGCTACGGGGGGAAACCACACAGGTAATGAATACGTCAGAACTAGAGACTGGTGTGCCCTAAATCGTGAGAATTCAGTCATTAGATCCGATCCATCTCCTTTCTAGCATGGAGGTAAACCCTGAAGCCTCTTGGCCGTGTGGAATATTTTCCTGTGATTCCAAGAAGTCTCCAGGTTCCAGCTGGAGGCATTTCTCACTCACAACAGAAGGAGGACTCTTGCTTTTGTATAAGCCTTTCGGAATACTTGGCCCAAGTATTCCAACAGAGATGTTGCAACTCACCGAATCTCTCTGGGGAATGTCCAAGCTCCAAACATTCTTGCTGAGAAAACAAACTCCCTTACTGGAAACCAGCTGACAACCGGCTCTTCCTGATTAACTCTTTGTTGGTAGGGGAGGGCTGATCTTATTTATAAATTCCTCTTTGAATGACATGTCCCGGTGCCAGGCAAAAGACTGAAAAGCCAGTATCATAATGCCCCTGTATAAATCATTGGTGCGACCTCATTTGGAATACTGTGTACAGTTCCGGTCGCCGCATCTCAAAAAGGATATTATAGCATTGGAAAAAGTGCAGAGAAGGGCAACTGGAATGATAAAAGGGTTGGAACACCTTCCCTATGAAGAAAGGTTAAAATGCTTGGGGCTCTTTAGCTTGGAGAAACGACGGCTGAGAGGTGACATGATCGAGGTTTATAAGATTATGCATGGGCTAGAGCAAGTTGAGAAAGAAGTACTTTTCTCCCTTTGTCACAATGCAAGAACTCGTGGGCACTCCATGAAATTGCTGAGCAGTCAGGCTAGAACAGATAAAAGGAGGTCCTTCTTCACCCAAAGAGTGATTAACACGTGGAATTCACTGCCACAGGAGGTGGTGGCAGCTACAAGCATGGACAGTTTCAAGAGGGAATTAGATAAACATCTGGAGCAGAAGTCCATCAGTGGCTATTAGCCACAGGGTATAGATGGGAACTCTCAGTCTGGGGCAGGTGATGCCCTCTATTCTTGGTGCTGGAGGGGGCAGCAGTGGGAGGGCTTCTCGTGTCCTGACCCCACTGCTGGACCTCCTGATGGCACCTATTTTGGCCGCTGTGTGACAGAGTGTTGGACTAGATGGGCCATTGGCCTGATTCAACATTGGCTCTCTTATGTTCGTATGAACTCACACCACGTGCATTCTTAGCCCTAGGGCCCTGGTCACACAGGCCAGATACTGCTGGGGGTGGGGGAGGCGTGGCTGTTCGCCCCGGAGCAAAATAAAGTGCGGTAGCCCGATCACACGGCCCCCCAAGTTGCCGCACTTAGGCTGTTAGCTGCCGATCACACGGCAATGCTGAAGCGTGGCAAAGAAGCGGTGTGGCGCAATCCCACAAGCGGCGCTGCTTTTGGTTTCTTGTTTGTGTGCATGCGCTGTTCCGGGGGGCGGCGCTGTTATCAGTTCCTTGTTTGTGTGCATGCACAGTTTGGCATTGGTGCACATCCTACGGAGACTTACAACATCCGGTTTGCGACAGGATGTGGGCGGGCGCCGGATGTCACGGGAGACTAGCGCTCCCGCGATCAGACGCCCACCTTTGCCCTGTGTTTACCGGATACTAGTGCACTTTCCTAGGTACTTTTAAACTCCGCATCTTCAGTGGGATGCCACGGGTTGGCCACGGGAGCGCTACGCTTCCCAGATGTTGCGGTGGGATTGCACCCCGAAACTCCGCCTGACATTCGTGCCTTCCGCGTGGCAAATTCTCCGTGTGATCGGCACCCTAGAGCAGTGTTTTTCAACCTTTTTTGTGCAAAGGCACACTTTTTTTCATGAAAAAATCACGAGGCACACCACCATTAGAAAATATTAAAAAAATTAACTCTGCTGAAGCCGCATGTTACGGATGAAATTGGAATTTTTCCCACGGCACACCAGACAATATCTCACGGCACACTAGTGTGCCGCGGCACAGTGGTTGAAAAACGCTGCCCTAGAGAAGCTGCTGGAATATGTCAGAAGATGCTGGCCTTTGGGTAACTTGTGAACAGTCAGCTCCAGGCATCTGGGAAGAAGAAGGAGGAGGAGGAGGAAGAGGAGAAGGAGGAGATTGGATTTATACCCTGCCCTTCGCTATCTGTAGGAGTCTCAGAGCGGCTTACAATCTCCTTTCCCTTCCCCTCCCCACAACGGACACCCTGAGAGGTAGGCGGGGCCGAGAGAGCTCTGAGAGACCTGCCCTTGAAGGAGAAGAGAGGAAGAGGCGATTGGATTTATACCCCGCCCTTCACTATCTGTAGGAGTCTCAGAGCGGCTTGCAAACTCCTTTCCCTTCCCCTCCCCACAACAGACACCCCCTGTGAGGCAGGCGGGGCTGAGAGAGCTCTGACAGAAACTGTACTTTTTCAAGAACAGCTGTGCCAGAACTATGGCTTGTCCAAGGTCATCCAGCAGCTGCATGTGGAGGAGTGGGGAATCAAACCCGGTTCTCCCCGATTAGAGTCTGCGCACTTAGCCACTACACCAAACTGCCGGTCCTACCTCTGTGTAGGACTTAGGTCCGCTTACAGCTGACAAACGGGCATTTGCAATGGTGTATAGAATCTTGGGAGCCTGCATACACCTGTCTCCCTATAGCGGAACCCAAGCATCATATATCCATAGACCCAGTTCAATTTTTAATCCGCCCTCCAGCCAATTGCATCCCATGTATAATCTCATGATTCATAATAAGTCCTTTGCATTTTATTTCTGAATTTTTATGATAGCGGGCTTGCCACCGGCTGCTCCCTCCCCTGACCTGGTAAGTTTGTACTTATGCCCCTCCATTGCTTGCGCCCAGCAAGGTTGGGTTGCCGACTCCAGCTTGTGAAGTACCTGGAGGTTTGGGGGCAAAGCCTGGGGGAGGGGAGGGGAGAGACCACAGCAGGGTGCAATGCCATACAGCCCACCCTCCAAAGCAGCCTTTTTCTCCAGGGGAACTGATTTCAGTTGTCTGGAGATTAGTTGTAATTCTGGGCATTCTCCGGACTCCACCTGGAGGTTGGCAGCTGTATGGGGCCGGTATCCTGGATCAGAGTGGGGGAATGTCCTGCCCCTTCTTTAGCTTGGAGAAATGATGGCTGAGGGGTGACATGATCGAGGTTTATAAGATTACGCATGGGATAGAGCAGGCCGAGAAAGAGGTACTTTTCTCCCTTTCTGACAAGACAAGAACTCACGGGCACTCAGTGAAATTGCTGAGAGGTCGGGTTAGAACGGATAGAGGAAGAAGAAGAAGAAGAAGAAGAAGAAGAAGAAGAGATTGGATTTATACCCCACCCTTCACTACCCAGAGGAGTCTCAGAGCAGCTTACAAACTCCTTTCCCTTCCCCTCCCCACAACAGACACCCTGCGAGGTAGGTGGGGCTGAGAGAGCTATGACAGAAACTGCTCTTTTTCGAGAACAGCTGTGCCAGAGCTTGTGACTGACCCAAGGTCACATCAGTAGGTGCAAGTGAAGGAGTGGGGAATCAAACCCGGTTCTCCCAGAATAGAGTCTGCACACTTAACCACTACACCAAACTGGGACCAGCATATCCCAAAGAGTGATTAACACCATGGAATTCACTGCCACAGGAGGTGGTGGTGGCTACAAACACGGATGGCTTCAAGAGGGAATTGGATAAACATCTGGAGCAGAGGTCCATCAGTGGATATTAGCCACAAGGTATAGAAAGGGAATCTGGGGCCAATGATGCTTCATATTCTTGGTGCTTGGGGGGGTCAACGGTGGGAGGGCTTCTGGTGTCCTGGCCCCACTGCTGGACCTCCTAATGGACCCTGGTATTTTTGGCCACTGTGTGACACAGAGTGTTGGACTGGATGGGCCATTGGCCTGATCCAACATTTGGCTTCTCTTATGTTCTTATGTTCTTAATGTGTGGAACTGGGCTGTTGAAGCTTTTCATTCTGAAATGTGCTGAGGCCGGAGACGCCACATGATGAACAGCTCTGGTTTATTGGATTACATTCCACACAAAAGACAAGCTCGCCGGTCCGTGACTGGTTTATATGCAAACCCCTCACCACTCCCCCACACCCCTGTTACCTGTGATAGGTTCTATTTACAAGTCCATGTTTCCCATAGGTCTACTCTAGGATCCGGGCAGCCCCATCGGTGCACCCTAGGATCCGCGGGAGCTATTGTCTTCAGACCGAAGGTCGACTGTTTGTTTGACCGCATGGCTAGGCTCAGGGCCATCTTCGTTTACCTGAGTACATAACACATCCTATGGAGGTAAATAGAGTCTCCTAGTAAAGGACAGCCCATTAAACCTCTCTTAAAGGGGCAAAGCAGCTTCCCCCCTTCCAGGTTGTTGGCCACCTACCCACCCACCCCGTCTTTTCCCCGTGTCTAAACAACCCCCGGAGGGAAGGTAGTCCCATAACTTTGGAGTTATACTAAGTGCTGGGATTCCTCCATGTGCAGTTTCAAACCTATGGGACTAACATCTCCTGGAGGTTCTTAATTAGGGTGGCCAACCTCCAGGCAGGGCCTGGAAATCTCCTGGAGTTCCAAACAGTATAAGTTTTATAGAGAGAAAACGGCCGCTTTGGAGAGTGGATTCTATGACACTTTACCCTGCTTGGAGATCTCCCCTCCCCAAACCCTGCCTGCCCCAAGGTCCACCCTCCAAATCTCCAGGAATTTCTCAGTCCAGAGTTGGCAACCCTGATCTTTCTTTCTTTCTTTCTTTCTTTCTTTCTTTCTTTCTTTCTTTCTTTCTTTCTTTCTTTCTTTCTTTCTTTCTTTCTTTCTTTCTTTCTTTCTTTCTTCCTTCCTTCCTTCCTTCCTTCCTTCCTTCCTTCCTTCCTTCCTTCCTTCCTTCCTTTCTTTCTTCCTTCCTTCCTTCCTTCCTTCCTTCCTTCCTT
The DNA here is from genome assembly GCA_029375565.1 of Gekko gecko. Taxonomy (NCBI): domain Eukaryota; kingdom Metazoa; phylum Chordata; class Lepidosauria; order Squamata; family Gekkonidae; genus Gekko; species Gekko gecko. Next base: position 266,796,315 of record JAPDNY010000002.1, on the reverse strand, counting down.
CCTTCCTTCCTTCCTTCCTTCCTTCCTTCCTTCCTTCCTTCCTTCCTTCCTTCCTTCCTTCCTTCCTTCCTTCCTTCCTCCCTCTCTCTCCCCCCCTCTCTCTCTTTCTCTCTCTCGTTCTCTCTCTCTTTCTCTCTCTTTCTTTCTCTCTCTCTTTCTTTCTCACTCTCTCTCTCTATCTTTCTTTCTTTCTTTCTTTCTTTCTTTCTTTCTTTCTTTCTTTCTTTCTTTCTTTCTTTCTTTCTTTCTTTCTTTCTTTCTTTCTTTCTTTCTTTCTTTCTTTCTTTCTTTCTTTCTCTTATATCCCGCCCATCCCATACGGGCTCAGGGCAGGTCACAACATTTTAATAAATTCATTAAAACGTAGAAATACGTTAAAACTATACAAAATCAGTAGTTATGTTTGCCGTAGGGAGACTCCAGTGTTATGTACTGGAGTGTGAATCCATCCTATGTATTCTGATGTTAAGCTTGAGTTTGAATGTGGCTCTTCATCTGTCGCATTACCATTGGCTGGTTTCTGCAAAACCCTTGTAAATATCCAATCACTGTGTGAAAACGTAGCCAAGAGGGAACGGTCCTGATTGGCCTTTATCTCTGTGTTATGATTGGTCTTTAACATGTTATGGGTGTGGCTTGGAAAGCCCGGGACAGTTTAAAAAGGGAGCTATGCTCCACTCTTGTTGTGGTGTGTTCCTGAGTTGGAGTTTGCTGTTAAATAAAGTCGAAATCACTTCTTTGCTGAAATCCTGTTGTTGAGTGGCATACTTAACATCCAGCCATTGATGTAATGATACAGCCGGTCATCGGTGGGTGGGAGATGGCAACCTCAGGGGGGCCATATGTGGACGCCCACTGCCTCAGCCAAAGGCCTGGTGGAAGAGCTCCGTCTTGCAGGCCCTGCGGAATTGAATAAGGTCCTGCAGGGCCCTGGTCTCAACAGGGAGCATGTTCCACTAGGTGGGGGCCAGGGCAGAGGAGACCCTGGCCCTGGTCGAGGCTAGGTGGACGTCCTATGTGCCAGGGTCACCAGGAGATGTTGATTATCTGAGTGTAATGCCCTCCAAGGCATATATGGGAAGAGGCAGTCCCCGGTTTGGTGTAGTGGTTAAGTGCGCAGACTCTAATCTGGAAGAACCGGGTTTGATTCCCCCACTCCTCCACTTGCAGCTGGTGGATGACCTTGGGCAAGCCATAGTTCTGTCAGAGCTGTTCTCTCAAGAGCAGTCCTCGAAAGAGCTCTCTCAGCCCCACCTACCTCACAGGGTGTCTGTTTGTGGGGAGGGGAAGGGAAAGGAGTTTGTAAGCCGCTCTGAGACTCCCTTGGGTAATGAAGGGCGGCGTATAAATCCAATCTCTTCTTCTTCTTCTTCTAGATATGTTGGTCCCAGGCCATATATGGCTTTGAAGGTAATTACCAACATGGTTGGTAATCATTGTTCATCTCCTGGCCTGCCTTGTCCACACAGACAGTAGAGTCCATTAATCGGCCTGACAGTGGCTGTCCAGTATCTGAGGTCGAAGTCTTTCCCATCAGTGTTTACCTGGTCCTTTTAACCAGAGATGCTTTGCAGGATTGAACCTGGCACCTTCTGTACGCAAAGCAGAGGCCCTCGGGCCGAGTCCTGACTCCTTCCTTTCCTGTTCATGTTCATGCTCTTCTCCAAGCTTTGCAAACTTGTTTTCTTTTACCTTATTTGTTTTACAAGCAGAGTTCACAGTGAGTTGCACCACGGGCCGGGGACGGCTGATTCAGCTGGTGGGAAGTTTCTGCTATGTTGTGGCTCCAAATAAAATAAAATAACCCATAGGGGACATGGTGTTCCCCGTGAGGAGGTGCTGGCCCCCAGACCGACTGACTCAACCTTCCATCAACAAGACACAGCAGTGAGATTCAGTGATTTACTTGAGTTATTTAAAAGGTTGATATTGCATGCTCAACCAGAATCTGGCTGAGACGGTTACCGACATAAAATGAAACAATAAAAACACATTTAAAATCAATTTACCCAGTCAACGAAAAGAACAGGTTTAGGACATTTGAACACATGGAAATTCCTTCTACTAGTTTATCAATGTCTTAGAAGCAGAGAATCATAGAGTTCGAAGGGACGTCCAGAGTCATCTAGCCCAACCCCCTGCACAAATCAGGAAATTCAGCAATACCTCCCCCTCCACACACACCCAGTGACCACTGTTCCACGCCCAGAAGATGACAAAAAACCTCCAGGATCTGCGGCCAAACTGCCCTGGAGAAAAACTGCTTCCTGACCCCAAAGTGGCGATCAGCATTTCCCTGGGCATGTAAGAAAGGGCCACAAGAACTAAGCACTGAAGCAGCCCTTCCTGCCCTCCCTTCTCATGATTTGCCCAAGTTCACAGAATCAGCGTTGCTGACAGAAAGTTCTCAGGAAGTTCTTCCAAATGTTTAGCCAAAAACTCTTCTGATTTAATTTCAACCTAGTTGGTTCTGGTCCGACCTTCTGGGGCAACAGAAAACAGCTCCGCACCATCCTCTATAGGACAGCCCTTCAAGGACCTGAGGATGGTGATCATATCACCTCTCAGTCGTCTCCTCTCCAGGCTAAACATACCCAGCACCTTCAGCCTTTCCTCACAGGGCTTGGTCTCCAGACCCCTCACCGTCTTCGTTGCTCTCCTCTGGACACATTCTAGCTTGTCTATATCCTTCTTGAATTGTGGTGCCCAAAACTGAACACAATACTCTAGGTGAGGTCTGACCAGAGCAGAGCAAAGTGGTACCATCACTTTGTGTGATCTGGACACTATACTTCTGTTGATACCGCCCAAAATCACATTTGCCTTTTTAGCAACCGCGTCACACTGCTGGCTCATGCTCAGTGCGTGGTCTACTAAGACCCCTAGATCCTTTTCGCACATACTCCTGCCAAGACTAGTCTCCCCCAACCTATAATTATGCATTTGATTTTTTCAGCCTAAATACAAAACTTTACATTTATACCCATTGAAATTCATTTTATTCGTTTCAGCCCAGCTTTCCAGCCTGTCAAGATCATCCTGTATCCTGACTCTGTCTTCTACCATATTTGCTGCCCCTCCCAATTTAGTATCATCTGCAAATTTAATAAGCATTCCCTCTATCCGTTCATCCAAATCATTGATAAAGAGGTTGAACAAAATAGGTCCCAGGACAGATCCTTGAGGCAATCCAAGAATATGAGGAACCATTCACAAGCACTCTTTGTGTATGATTTCTCAATCAGTTCAGTTCAGTGTCAGAAACCTTTAATGGCATAAAATGTAATAAAATGCAGAATAGTCTTACATAAATAAAAACAAGGCAGGAGTAATACAGTTGTCAGGTAATACAGCTAGCATACAGAACAATGGACTCAGTATGAAACATTAAACAAAGAGCCATTACTGACAACCGTCCAGGTAAGACAAATAAAACAGAGTCAAAGAATAACAACACCAAAGAGCATGATTAATCCTATGCCTTAGCCTTGGAAACATGGTTACCCTTATTCAACACAATACCCTTTAACACAACTCAGTCACAAGTTCCGTCAGTTTGATGAACATAAGAACATAAGAACATAAGAGAAGCCAATGTTGAATCAGGCCAGTGGCCCATCCAGTCCAACACTCTGTCACACAGCGGCCAAAATATACCAGGTGCCCTCAGGAGGTCCAGCAGTGGGGACAGGACACCAGAAGCCCTCCCACTGCTGCCCCCTCCAGCACCAAGAATAGAGTGCATCACCTGCCCCAGACGGAGAGTTCCCATCTATACCCTGTGGCTAATAGCCACTGGTGGACTTCTGCTCCAGATGTTTATCTAATTCCCTCTTGAAACTGTCCATGCTTGCAGATGGATTTATCAGCAAGCAAATATTGAATAATTCTCTCTGGGGGGAGGGCAGAGAAGTTGGAAATATCAGGATCAAGGAGTTGCTGATGAACCTTACAATGCATGGGACAGCAAAGTAAAATATGGGAAATTGAATCAGGTTCCACAGTAAACAGTATTTACATAGTCTGTTCTCAAAAGTAACTTTCCCAGTCTACCCTGACTGGCAGCAGCAGTTCTACAAGGTCTTTCCCAGCACTGGCTACCCGATCATTTTAACTGGCAGTGCCAGGAATTGAACCCAGGATCTTCTGCATGTGAAGCAGGTGCTCTTCCACCAAGCCATCATGCCTACTATAGGGGCTGGGTGCAATGCTCCCTCTAACTATGCGCGAGGCCCGCCATGCATTCCAGCCCGGGTGGTGAGAGTTACGGGTCCTCGATCATACGAGGTCTCCAGCGAGGATGGCCAGATACTCCACCGCCATATAGACCGGCAGGTGCTGCCTTACGACCCAGAGTCCATTGAGGAACCGGGCTCCCCAGAGGCAGCGACGTCCCCTCTGCTACCAGATACCACGGCTTCTCCTGACAGAGCTTGACCTATTGCCGGCCATCTGGACCCAGGCAGCACGGAAGCACCGACAGCACACAGCAGGACGATCCACCTCTGCCGACACCGCCAGCCCTCGGATCCTAGCCCAAGCCACTCAGAGGGCCAGGCTCCCGGCCGCCAGCCTATGGAACTCTCAGCCACGGTTAGAAGCCTATCACAAGTGGGGGGTGTATTTGGGGTGTGTTTGGGTGGGGAGGTTTATGGCACATATAAGCCGGCCTGCGAGCCGGGAAGTTTGTCTTGTTCTGCACCGGAAATAAAAGTATGAGAGCTGAAATCACTAGTAAGTCTCAGTACTTTTAATCTTGACAGAAAGAGTGCTCCCTCTTTCTGCGTTATACCTCTGAGGATGCCAGTCACAGCTGCTGGCGAAACGTCAGGTCCTACAATGCCAAGACCACGGCCACACAACCCGGGAAATCTACAACAGCTAATGAACTCCGGCCGTGAAAGCCTTCCATAACAAGATCATGACTCAGCCCTACCCCACCTTCCTGAGTAGATATAAATTACCTGCCTACCATTTTTCTTCTCACCTTGACACAGAGAGTCCTCCATCTTTCTGTGTTATACCTCTGAGGATACCAGTCACAGCTGCTGGCGAAACGTCAGGTCCTACAATGCCAAGACCACGGCCACACAACCCGGAAAATCTACAGCAACTAATGAACTCCGGCCGTGAAAGCCTTCCATAACAAGATAATGACTTAGCCCCACCCCACCTTCCTGAGTAGATATAAATTACCTGCCTACCATTTTTCTTCTCACCTTGACACAGAGAGCACTCCATCTTTCCGTGTTATACCTCTGAGGATGCCGGTCACAGCTACTGGTGAAACGTCAGGTCCTACAATGCCAAGACCACGGCCACACAACCTGGAAAATCTACAGCAACTAATGAACTCCGGCCGTGAAAGCCTTCCATGACAAGATAATGACTTAGCCCCACCCCACCTTCCTGAGTAGATATAAATTACCTGCCTACCATTTTTCTTCTCACCTTGACACAGAGAGCACTCCATCTTTCCGTGTTATACCTCTGAGGATGCCGGTCACAGCTACTGGCGAAACGTCAGGTCCTACAGTGCCAAGACCACGGCCACACAGCCCGGGAAATCTACACACACTGGGTGTGCGTGAGTGGCCCAAGGGCACCCATGGTAGAAATGGGATTCAAACCTGAGTTTCCCTGATCCCAGTCCATCACTCTAACCATTACACCACACTGGCTCTCAAGTAAGTAGCTTTCTCATCCGAGGAAGAGACATTTGAGTTGGAGGAAGAATCTTTGGAGAATGATTGGAGCCAGGGCTATTTTGGGGCAGGGACGCACAGGAACGGCATTCCGGCTGGCTCCCGAGTTGGCCACGCCCAGCAGGAACTCATTAGCATAACAGACCACACCCAACAGCAGAAACTCATTAGGACTGGCCACATGAGGGGTGTGTGGCCTAACATGCAAAGGAGTTCCTGCTCTAAAAAAAGCCCTGGGTTTTGACAACAAACAAGGTAAACAGAATAAGGAGCAAAAGGTGGGTGTGGCTGGATGACCGCACTTCTGGTAACATGGGGGTGTGGCCTAATATGCTAATGAGTTTCTGCTGATGGGTGTGGCCTATTATGCTAATGAGTTCCTGCTGGGCTTTTTCTACAAAAAAGCCCTGGTTGGAGCCACCTCTTCCGCTACTTAGCACATGCAGACCCATGGGATTTCTGGGTGCCCCCCCCGAGGTGTTTTGCATAAAACTGGATGCCGCTGTTTGGCACATCACTGGGCATTGTCTTCCAGTCCCAACAATGTGTGTGCATACAGTACATATTTATTTATTCCTAATGACGACCACCAGAGCAGCTACATATGTGTGCGTGACCAAAAGTTCACTTTGGGGAGCAGAGCTGTTTAAAGCGAAATAATATTTGTGGTTAGGTTGGGGAGCGTGGAACCAGGAACGGAAAATATTAAACTGGGAACCAACTCATCTGCTGATCACAGTGTGGTTTCCGTGTCAAGAGGAGACATCTCGAAGTGAAGCCACACTAAAACACTGGCTGAGAGTCCCTGTCCATTTCTAGATGCACATTTCAGTCCCACTAAAATGCACACTGGGGCCGAAAATCCTAACTATAAATACACGTTGATGGGGTCTGAAGTGGCGGAGACTGACCAAGAGAGAGATCTTGGCGTTGTGGTAAATAAGTCGCTGGAAATGTCGAGACAGTGTGTGACTGCAATAAAAAAGGCCAATGCTGTGCTGGGGATTATTAGGAAGGGAACTGAAAACAAATCAGCCAGTATCGTCATGCCCCTGTATAAATCATTGGTGCGACCTCATTTGGAGTACTGTGTGCAATTCTGGTCACCACACCTCAAAAAAGATATTAGAGCATTGCAAAAAGTGCAGAAAAGGGCAACCAGGGTCCTGGTCACATGAGCGGGATACTGCGCCGTTGAAGGGAGGCAAATTAGAGCCAGAGCAAAAAGATGCATGGTAGCACGATCAGACGGGTCCCCGAGATGCCGCACAGACGCCGATAGTCGGCGATCACATGGCGATGTTGAAGCCCATCAAAGGGTTTTGCTGTCGCATCCTTGCGCATGCACAATCTTACATTTCTTTGCATACGGAGGCTTGGAAAAACCACATCCGTGCGACGGGACGCATGCGCGTGCCAGATGCACCGGATTAACTCCGCTTCCACGATCTGATACTCGCTTGCGACTCACGTTTTCCGGTTGCTACTACCCTTTTGCTGGTACTTTTTAAATCCGCTTCTTTGGGCCGATGGTATGGGTTGATGAAGGGTGCGCTATGCTTCCCAGATGTTGCCATATGATCATGCCTGTTTGATGTGCCCTCAACCCGTCTGTTTCGCGGGGTAAATCCTCCCGTGTGACCAGGGCCTAGAATGATAAAAGGCTTGGAACACTTTTCCTGATGAAGAATGGTTAAAGCGCTTGGGGCTCTTTAGCTTCGAGAAACAACAACTGAGGGGTGACATGATCGAGGTCTATAAGATTATGCATGGGATAGAGCAGGTGGAGAAAGAGGTACTTTTCTCCCTTTCTCACCACAGAACAACTTGTGGGCACTCAATGAAATTGCTGAGTAGTCAGATTAGAACAGATAAAAGGAAGTCCTTCTTCATCTGTAACACACAGAATTCACTGCCACTGGAGGTGGTGGCAGCTACAAGCATGGACGGCTTCAGCCTGGGAAAGAGAAGACTTAGAGGGAACATGATTGCAGTCTTCAAATATCTGAAGGGCTGTCATGGGGGGCAGCAGTGGGAGGGCTTCTAGTGTCCTGGCCCCACTGCTGGACCTCCTGATGGCACCTGGTATTTTTGACCACTGTGTGGCAGAGTGTTGGACTAGATGGGCCATTGGCCTGATTCAGCATTGGCTTCTCTTATGTTCTTATGTTCTTAAAAGATGGAGCAGATCTATTCTCTCTTGCTCCGGATTGCAAGACTAGATCTAATGGGTGGAAATTACAAGGAAGTCATTGCCGGCTAGACATCAGGAGAAACTTCCTAACTGTAAGACTGGTTGAGCGGTGGAACAGTCTGCCTCGGGAGGTGGCGGATACTCCTTCCCTGGACGTTTTCAAGCAGAGGCTGGACGACCATCTTTCGGGTCTGTTGTAGGTATGTAGGGCTATCTTTCGGCTATGCTTCTGCAGAGGACAGGGGGTTGGACTAGATGACCTACAAGATCCCTTTCAGCTCTAACATTCTATGATTCTATAAGAGGGAATTGGATAAACATCTGGAAGTCCATCAGTGGCTGTTAGCCACAAGGTATAGATAGGAACTCTCAGTCTGGGGCAAGGGATGCTCTGTCTTCTTGATGCTTGGGGGGGCAACAGTGGGAGGGCTTCTGGTGTCCTGGCCCCACTGCTGGACCTCCTGAAGGCACCTGGTGCTTTTTGGCCACTGTGTGACAACAGAGTGTTGGACTGGATGGACCATTGGCCTGATCCAACACTGGCTTCTCTTATGTCCCTACGTCTGGGGCAAGTGATGCTCTGTCTTCTTGATGCTTGTGGGGGAGGAACAGTGGGAGGGCTTCTAGTGTCCTGGCCCCACTGTTGGACCTCCTGATGTCCCCTGGTATTTTTGGCCACTGTGTGACAGAGTGTTGGACTGTATGGGCCATTGGCCTGATCCAACATTGGCTTCTCTTACGTTCTTATTCATTTCCGACCTGGATGGCACAGGTAACAGGTCCCTAGTTAATACACTCTCCACAACACTATTTACAAGTGATGCTTTATTAGAGATATGCTTACATCAGGAGCTTGAATTTTGTCAGGAGTAAAGGAAGCCCGCGAAAATCTCAAGTTATAGGTAAAACCAACGACATCCTCCCCCCAACTCATACATTCGTCATCAGCCAGCCCCTAGCATTACTATGACAACCCTGAGATATATGGTGCCTTATCTAGGCTAGCTTAGCAGAGAAGTCACCAAGGCCAAATCCCATGAGAACAGGCCGAGGGGTAAATCTTAAGAAACGGTTGTGGTTACTACTGGCATGCACTCTAACAACACATACGCCCCCTCCCCAGGAATTCCCTCCCCCTTAATACACAGCAAAGAAAGCAGTGAAGCAGAACAAAGTGAAGCAAGGAAACTGAAACCTTGACGGCAGGTTAGCCTGATCTCGGAAGCTAAGCTGGGGCCGCCCTGGTCGGTACCTGGATGGGAGACTGCCAAGGAAGTCCAAGGTTGATATACAGAGCCAGGGAGTGGCCAACCACCTCTATCCATCTCTTGCCTTGAAAACCCAAATGGTTGCCCTAACTCGTCTGCGACCTGACAGCACTTCCCACCAATACCAAAATGGTCTCGGGTCCTGCTGCCTCTTAGCACAGTTATCAGTTGCTGATCACACACATGCACAAGTTGGCACAGATAGAAGAAGAAGAGGAGGAGGAGGAAGAGGAGGAGGAGGAGGAGGAAGAGGAGGAGGAGGAGGAGGAGATTGGATTATACCCCACCCTTCACCCAGAGTCTCAGAGCGGCTTACAAACTCCTTTCCCTTCCCCTCCCTGTGAGGTAGTTGGGGCTGAGAGAGCTCTTTCAAGGACTGCTCTGGAGAGAACAGCTCTGACAGAACTATGGCTTGCCCAAGGTCATCCAGCCAGGTGCAAGTGGAGGAGTGGGGAATCAAACCCGGTTCTCCCAGATTAGAGTCCACGCACTTAACCACTACACCAAACTGGCAAGCTTAGCTACTGGGCTCTTACACCAGTTTGGTATAGGTGTTAAGTGCGTGGACTCTAATCTGGGAGAACCGGGTTTGATTCCCCATTCCTCCACTTGCAGTGGCTGGATGACCTTGGGCACCAAACTGGCAAGCTTAGCTACTGAGCTCTTATACCAGTTTGGTGTAGTGGTTAAGTGCGTGGACTCTAATCTGGGAGAACCAGGTTTGACTCCCCACTCCTCCTCCACTTGCAGCTGCTGGATGACCTTGGGCAAGCCATAGTTCTGTCAGAGCTGTCCTTGAAAGGGCAGTTCTTGAAAGAGCTCTCTCAGCCCCACCTCACCTCACAGGGTGTCTGTTCTGGGGAAAGGAAGGAAGGAAGGGAAGGGAAGGGAAGGAAAGGAATCTGCAACCCGCTCTGAGATTCCGAGTGAAGGGCGGGGTATAAATCCAATCTCTTCTTCTTCTTCTGTTGTTTACAGACAGACTAACGCGACCGGTGAAGGAATCACAGAAGTCGACCGGGCTAGCTTCCCAATCCTGGTTCGCTTTCTTTTCTTTTTTTTTGGCCTGCTTAGCAAAAAAGACAAACAGCAACAATTTCGACAGCTGGGCGAGTTTGCTCAGAAATCCCCAGGTTGCTCAAACTCCTCCCCGTGCCCTGATTAAACACGGAGCGGTTGCCCAAGGGCCGGGCTCCGGTGGAGGGGGCTCCCGGGATAAATACCCAGCTCTGCTAGCTGCTCTCCCTAACCTTCCGGATCACCATGGGGGGACCTGCTGCGCTCTACCTGGTGGCCGCCTTGCTGGCCTGCTTCCCCACCGCCTCCTACAGCCAGCTGTAAGTACCAGCCGGGTTCCAGCAGCGCCCCCTTCTCCCCTCCAAAGTGGGGCAGCTGTTCTCTGCAGAGGGGAAGCGGCTCAGGTTTCTCCGTCTCTTGTCTGGGAATTAGGCACCGAGGAGGAAGTTCATTGCATTCTGGTCTCTGTTATTTGTAGGGGCAGTTGGGGGAGGCTTCAAGTGTAATGAATTTCTCCAGTCCTATACGAAATGATATCTGTCATTTTTGGATCCCAATGGTTAGCAAAGCGGTGTGGCCCCTGCCCCCATGGGGCTTGAAGTAGGATTGCCAACCTCCAGGTGGGGCCTGGAGAACTCGCAGAATTACAGTTTCAGAGGGAAGCGGTGTTGGTCCACAGTAGAACAGTTAGATTCGCATTTGATTTCCCACTCCTCCTCCACTTGCAGCTGCTGGATGACCTTGGGCAAGCTGTAGTTCTGTCAGAGCTGTCCTTGAAAGAGCAGTTCTTGAAAGAGCTCTCTCAGCCCCACCTGCCTCACAGGGGGTATCTGTTGTGGGGAAGGGAAGGGAAAGGAGTTTGTCAGCTGCTCTGAGACTCCAAGCGAAGGGCAGGGTATAAATCCAATCTCCTCCTCCTCTTCTTTTTCTCCTCCTCCTCCTCCTCCTCTTCTTCTCCTCCTCCTCCTCCTCTTCTTCTTCTCAAGGACAGTTCTTTCTGAACTCTCTCACCCCCCCACCTCACAGGGTGTCTGTTGTGGGGAGGGGAAGGGAAAGGAGTTTGTAAGCCGCTCTGAGACTCCGAGTGAAGGGCGGGATATAAATCCAATCTCCTCCTCCTTCTCTTCTTTTTCTCCTCCTCCTCCTCCTCCTCTCCTCTCCTCCTCCTCCTCCTCCTCCTCCTCCTCCTCCTCTTCTTCTCAAGGACAGTTCTCTCTGAGCTCTCTCACCCCCTCCCACCTCACAGGATTTCTGTTGTGGGGAGGGGAAGGAAAAGGAGTTTGTAAGCCGCTCTGAGACTCCGAGTGAAGGGCGGGGTATCAATCCAATCTCCTCCTCCTTCTCTTCTTTTTCTCCTCCTCTCCTCCTCCTCTTCTTCTTCTCAAGGACAGTTCTCTCTGAGCTCTCTCACCCCCTCCCACCTCACAGGGTGTCTGTTGTGGGGAGGGGAAGGGAAAGGAGTTTGTAAGCCGCTCTGAGACTCCGAGTGAAGGGCGGGATATAAATCCAATCTCCTCCTCCTTCTCTTCTTTTTCTCCTCCTCCTCCTCCTCCTCTCCTCTCCTCCTCCTCCTCCTCCTCCTCCTCCTCTTCTTCTTCTCAAGGACAGTTCTCTCTGAGCTCTCTCACCCCCTCCCACCTCACAGGATTTCTGTTGTGGGGAGGGGAAGGAAAAGGAGTTTGTAAGCCGCTCTGAGACTCCGAGTGAAGGGCGGGGTATCAATCCAATCTCCTCCTCCTTCTCTTCTTTTTCTCCTCCTCTCCTCCTCCTCTTCTTCTTCTCAAGGACAGTTCTCTCTGAGCTCTCTCACCCCCTCCCACCTCACAGGGTGTCCGTTGTGGGGAGGGGAAGGGAAAGGAGTTTGTAAGCCGCTCTGAGACTCCGAGTGAAGGGCGGGGTATAAATCCAATCTCCTCCTCCTTCTCTTCTTTTTCTCCTCCTCCTCCTCTCCTCCTCCTCCTCTTTTTCTTCTCAAGGACAATTCTCTCTGAGCTCTCTCAGCCCCCTCCCACCTCACAGGGGGTATCTGTTGTGGGGAGGGGAAGGGAAAGGAGTTTGTAAGCCGCTCTGAGACTCCAAGTGAAGGGCGGGGTATAAATCCAATCTCCTCCTCCTCTTCTTCTTCCTTCTCCTCCTCTGAGGTCCTTGTTCTCCCCAGTCTCCACCCCCAACATCTCCAGGTAGTTTGCAACCCAGAGTTGGCAACCGTCCTCAAAAGAAGTCACAGCACTGCAAAAGGGTGACTGTAACGTCTCCCCTGGCGTGCACGATTCCCCCAGTCAAATTTGTCAGGTTGCTGCCAGGCCTGGCAAGGGGGAAACGGTGGACAGGCAGGCAGGCAGCCAGTGGAAGGGTGCCGGCCTTCTTTTCTCTGCCGGGGCTCAAAGCAGCCCAGAGATGGGGGTGGCTTTGCTCGGAGAAATGGCACAAAAGAGTTGGGCCTCTCCACCTACCGTGTGCCTCATACGCCTGCCCTCCTCCCAGCAAGTAGGGTTGCCAGCCTCCAGGTGGGGACCGGAGATCTCCTGGAATCACCACCGACCTCCAGGCTGGAGAAACCAATCCCCCTGGAGGAAATGGGCTGCTTTGGAAGGTGGACTCTGTGGCGTTAGACCTTGCTGAGGTCTCTCCCCTCCCCACACCTTGTCCTCCCCCAAATCGCCAGGGATTTCCTAACCAGAGCTGGCAACCCTACTCAGATGAGGCTGCTTTTAAAGGTGGAACTTTGCCCCCATACACTGTAGGTTTAGCAGTTCTGGGTTGGGAAATTCCTGAATGGGGGAGGAGCCTGGGGAGGGCAGGATTTGGGGAGGGGAGGGGAGGGGAGGGACCTTGAGTCCCCCCTCCAAAGCAGCTGTGTTCTCCAGGGCAACTGATCTCTCTGATCTAGGGATCGGTGGTAGTTCTGGGAGATAAATGCTCCCTCTAAGCTGTGGAGTCTTGTGAGCAAAAATTCCACATTGTGAGCTACTAGCGATCACACGGCGATGTTGAAGCGCATCAAACGGTTTCGCTTTCGCATTCTAGCACATGCACAATCTTACGTTTCTTCGCATACTATGGAGGTTTGGAAAAAACACATCCGGTGCGACAGGATGCATGCACGTGCCGGATGCACCGGATCAACTCCGCTTCCGCGATCCAACGCTCGCCTGCGACCCGCGTTTTCCGGTTGCTACTACCCTTTTGCTGGTACTTTTCAAATCCGCTTCTTCGGGCCGACAGTATGGGTTGGTGATGGGTGCGCTACGCTTCCCAGCTGTTGCCGTAGGATCGCGCCCTTTTGATGTGCCCTCAACCCGCCCGTTTTGCGGGGCAAATCCTCCCGTGTGACCGGGGCCAAAGTGGAATTTCTGCTCACAAGACTCCACAGCTTAGAGGGAGCATTGCCACCAACTCAGCGCATGAATGCTTTCTCCTCCACAGGTATGACCTCATAACCCCCAACGTTCTGCGGGTGGAGAGTGAAGAGAAGATCGTGGTGGAGGCTCACGGCTTCAATGCGCCCATGGATGTGACCGTCACAGTCTTTGACTTCCCACAGAAGAAGAAGGCCTTGTACCTGGTCAAAGCTACCCTGAACCCAGAAAATGGCATGATGGCGACCCCAAGCGTAAAGGTGGGTGTGTGGTGATGGTTGTGGACAGCTGCATCCGTAAACATGCGACAATGAGGACTATTGGCTGGAGGGGGTCGTAGGGACCATGTCACTCCAGTCTTGTTCCGCCTGCACTGATTTCCAGTTTGTTTCTGTGCTCGGTTCAAAGCAAATAGCCTCGCTTCCCCCACCCCCTGGTTATCTCGTGTGTGTGACCACAACCAAAATCATGCCTTATAGGAAGGGGGCATTCACAGGCTTGCTCATATGGGAAGTGCTGGACTTCCAATAGGTTTGCCAGCGACAGGTTGGGAAATTCCTGAAGATTTTGTGGGCGGAGCCTGGGGTGCATAGACACGTGCTTAGAACCGAGGTTGACGGGGCTTTTGTTCTTTCTTTTTTTAATTTTTGAACAAGTTTATTTATGATTTTACACTACCAAAAATAATCACAATATGATTTCCTCTACAAAAAAAGTATAACGATAGTTATAATTTTCGTTACAAACACTCACATACACAAAACAAAGAAGAAAACAAAGAAGAAATAAATTAAAAACCCCCACAGTGTTTTGTATCTGTAATATAATTATGGAGTTATGTATTTTCCCCTAACCATTTATTAACTCTAGACCATCTCTTTTGAAAAGCGTTATCCTCTTTACCTGAGAGAATCATATTCAACTTGTCCATTTCTGCCACATCACAGATTTTTATAATCAGCTCCTCTCCAGCAGGTAGGTTTTCAGATTTCCAACATTTAGCAATCAGTATCCTGGCTGCAGTAAGGATATATGACCGAATACCTATTTCATCATGCCTGTATCCATTTGGTATTATATTAAGTAAATAGATTTCTGGTACTAACTGTAATTCAATGCCCATAATCTCTATTATTAACTGCTTAATGCCCTTCCAAAATTTATGAATCTTTTCACACCTCCACCATATATGAAAGAAGGTACCCACGTTATTTTTACACCTTCAACAATTCCCTGACACTTCTTTATAGCATTTAGCCATTTTATCTGGTGACCAGTGCCACCTATAGAACATTTTTAGTATATTTTCTTTGTAGGGTATCGATCTTAAAAGTTTGACAGGGGCTTTTGTTCTGCAGGATGAGACCGACTTCCTCGTGTCTCTGCATTACAAATGACCGTTGCCCTTGCTTCTGAACCATTACACTGATTTCTAGTTCCTTTTTGCTCTATCTCTGTGCTTCAAGCGAGTGGTTCACCTTTTTCTTTAAAAAAAACAGTTTAAATTAACATTTGCACAGGTGTGCCTTCAAATGACCACAGCCCCTGAGTACTTCTTACTGTGCTCAGCTCTGCCCCTTGTGGCTGCAATCAGAACAGCATTCAAATTTTTGAAAAATTCATTTCGTTAATAAAGCATGACGCCCGCTTCAGGGGCCCTCGAACTGACTTGGGGGCTCTGAATTTTTCCCTCCAGTCCCTGTCCCCAGTTGGCCATCCTGGTTTCTAAATATTAATCCTGTTTATTGCAGCAACAGAGGGATTTACAGCTTGACAAGGGAAAAGTCAAGGCAAGGAAATTACGGCAAAAATGTTTCCACCAATAACTTCCATAACACATCTATGGAAAAATTTACATGAATATGGTCAAGTGGCAGGCCTGAAAATTAATTTAAAGAAAACCAAGATCATAACTAAAAATTGCACGACTACACAAATTACAGAGATTCAAAATAGCACAAACCTACAGGTAGTTGATAAAGTCAAATATCTAGGAATTATTATGACAAATAATAACAAAAGTCTTTACAAAAATAATTATGTAAAACTATTAGAAGAAATAAAAAAAGATTTAAAAAGATGGCAAGATCTTTATATCTCATTTATGGGTAGAATCGCTACCATTAAAATGAATATCCTCCCACGTTTTCTATATATGGTGCAATGTTTACCTATTTTAACAAATAAAAAATTCTTTGAAGAATTAAATCGTCTGGTTAGGAAATTTATATGACAAGCTAAAAAGCCAAGAATTAATAAAAGACTACTGACAGATAAGAAAGAAAATGGGGGACTTGGACTGCCAAATTGGAATCTGTATTATCAAGCAGCAGCAATGGGTTGGGTAAGGGATTGGATCCAATTAGCAGAGGAAAGAACTCTAACACTTGAGGGCTTTGATTTGCCGATGGGTTGGCATGCCCATATCTGGTATAACATAGATAAAAGACAACAGAGTTTTGAAAATCATATAGTAAGAGGCCCACTGATTAAAATATGGCGGGAAATCAAAAATAGATATTATACCAAAATACCAAAATGGATCTCCCCGATGGAGGCATTTATCCTACCAGCGTTATTGACAAAAGAAAAAAAACTAACATATGAAACGTTACTGACAGAAAGTAAAGAATTAATATCGTTTACCTCACAAGAACTTCAAAAAGCAAACCTAACAATTTGGGGAAAAAATCAATTTCTAGATATACCAAAGATAAAAATGAAATTTTTATAGATACATGTACACAATTAGACAAAATATGGCTATCTTCCTCAGACAAGCTGATACAAAAGTTATATAACTTTCTCCTATCAGAAGATCTCTTAACAGAGACTGTCAAGCCGAATATGATCCAATGGATGAAAGATATAGGACATAATATTACTCTTGAACAATGGTCGAGACTCTGGAAATCGCTTAAACTGCTCAGAGCTACAAATTACAAAGAAAATATTTATAAAATGTTCTATAGATGGCACTGGATGCCTGATAGAGTAGCAAGATGTTATAAAAGTTTATCAGATGTTTGTTGGAGATGCAAAAAAGAGGTGGGAACATATATGCATATATGGTGGAAATGCGGGAAAATAAGAAGTTTTGGAAAGTGATTAGGAAAATAATTGAAGAAACCATTAAAGTGAAACTTCAGTTAAAACCAGAAATATTCCTACTTAATATATTACCGAATGGAATTGAAAAAGGAGATCAAAGAATTATTCTGTATATTATTACAACAGTAAGGATAGCAATAGCTAAATGTTGGAAAAAAGAAACTGTTCCCAATGTAGAAGAAATATGTGAGAAAATATTGGAAATAGCTGAAGCGGATAAATTAAACCTAATACTCGCAGGGAGAGATGAGTTAGAACATGTAAATAGATGGAAAAAAGTATACGAATGGCTCGAAAAGAAAACATGAGAGATTTCCTATAACCACTCTAAGCATATCTAGAGGTGTTAACAGAAATAAAATGCTAATTAATTTATGTTATTATGTAACCTTATTGTTATTGTTATTCATAAAATTTCTGTTTGTGTATATATTTTGAAAAATTTATAAATAAAATTAAAAAAAAAAAAGTTTCCACCAGGAGAATGTTGTTTAGGCTTTAGATGTTTCAGCCACAGAATTTGTTGGATATTCATCCGGACTAGGGTTGCCAAGTCCCTCCTGGCAACCGGCAGGGAAGGGGGGAGGACTTACCAGGAGAAAGAGAAAGGCCCAAGCCATTCCACTGATGTCGCACAGGAAGTGATGTCGTCATACCAGTGACTTCCAGGTGATGCTCTGGTATCTATGGTAAAACTGGCTTCTACCATAGAGTTTTTGCCCAAATACCAGAATATCACCCAGAAGTGGCTGGTGTGATGATGTCACTTCCTGTGCAATGCCAGCAATCTGCCAAGACACCCCTCCCCCTTTGCTGGCCAGCTGAGTGGCAGCTGGGGGGCATTGCCCAGTGGCAAGGGACTCCCACCTCCACTGCGGTACCTGGCAACCCTAATCCAGACTTTGACCGAATCTGCATTTGTCTTTCCCACCGGTTGTCCCCGCCTTTTCACTCCGTCTTCAAAAAAGCTGGCCACATTTGGTGTTGTTTTCACACCTCAACAGTGCTAGCATACTTTTGCATGCCCACATATGTTTATCTCCAACGTCACTGCGCCTCCGCACTGCTCGAAAAGAATCTTCTCCAAACAACATTCAAACAAGCATAGAGAAATACGGCGTCACAGCAGCGCGCAACTGATTTAAAAATGCAAATGCAGATTCGACCTTTGACTCACATACAGGCATTCTTCGTCAGAACATTCATTCTGGATCACAAGCAAAGGACACCGATCCAATATTTCAGGGGTCTCCAATATGGTGCTGGTGGGCACCAGGGCATTTATCAACACCTTTCCTGAGGCCCACAAAAGTGTTTTTAGAAACTGGGCAGTACCACGTGGGGCTTTTGCCCAGTAAGGCTTCTGATCGGCCATCGTTGATTTGATCGGCCATGAAGACGTTTCAAAAACTTTTTTTTTTTTTTGCTTTTGTGTGTTTTTTGTTAGGGGGAAAAATAAAAAATTATATATAAGCAAAGGTGCCAGCAGGCTCAAAGAAGTTAGGGACCCCTGCCATATCAATGGAAAATTCTAGAAGCGGCCTAGTAGAGGCTTGTCTGTCGCAAGAGGCAGGGCTTTTACTGTGGTCCTCTACCGTTTGGTGTAGGAGAGAGCCAGTTTGGTGTCGTGGTTAAGTGCGTGGACTCTAATCTGGGAGAACTGGGTTTGATTCCCCCACTGCTCCACTTGCAGCTGCTGATGTGACCTTGGGTCAGTCACAAGCTCTGTTCTTGAGAAACAGCTGTTTCTGCCAGAGCTCTCTCAGCCCCACCTCCCTCGCGGGGGTGTCTGTTGTGGGGAGGGGAAGGGAAAGGAATTTGTAAGCTGCTCTGAACTCCTTTGGGTAGCGAAGGGCGGGGTATAAATCTAATCCCTTTCTCCTCCTCCTTCTCCTATACTGCCTTTCTGCAGTTGTGTTTGCCTTACTGGAAAAGACCCTGCCTAAGTTAATTACCCTGCTCCTGATCTCCCTGTACAGGTTCCCTCGAAAGACCTGAAGAAGGATTCCAAGCTCAGCCAGTACGTGGTGGTCCAAGCCAGCAGTGCCCAGTTCCAGCTGGAGAAGGTCGTCCTGGTGTCCTTCCAAAGTGGCTACATCTTCATCCAAACGGACAAGACCATCTACACCCCTGGAACTGCAGGTACGCACTTCTGCTCCGCCGGATTTCCCCGCTGGGATGCCAGTAGATCCCCTCCTGGGCCAGACCTTTGTTTAGATGCCTCTCTTGACAGCGGGGTCGAAGAGAGGAGGTCTTTTTTTTTGGCAGAGTGTCAGTTGAAAGATGCTTGAAAGAGGAGGTTCTACTCTTTATGGAATTCACTGCCTCAGGAGGTGGTGGCAGCTACAAGCATGGACAGTTTCAAGTGGGAATTAGATAAACATCTGGAGCAGAAGTCCATCAGTGGCTATTAGCCACAGGGTATAGATGGGAATTCTCAGTCTGGGGCAGGTGATGCACTCTATTCTTGGTGCTGGGGGGGGCAGCAGTGGGAGGGGGCTGCTAGTGCCCTGGCCCCACTGCTGGACCTCCTGATGGCACCTGGTATTTCTGGCCACTGTGTGACACAGAGTGTTGGACTAGATGGGCCATTGGCCTGATTCAACATTGGCTTCTCTTATGTTCTTACTCAGATGTCTTGACCAAAGGCACTCTACGCAGCAGATCTCAACCCATTTCAAGCAGGGGCAGCTGGCACTTGGTTGGGGCCGGTAGGGCTGTGAGATCCTGGCCTACTAATCCGCCAAGTAAAAACCAAACAACATCCGGGTTGTGCTTGAGGGGTGCCAACCTCCAGGTGGTGGCTGGCGCATCTCCTGGAATTACAATTGATTCCCAGAAGCCGGATGTAATGCTTGTTGACTTCTGAAATGTTTATCATTTAATAATTGGGAAATACGTGGAGGTTTTCGGGGTGGAGCTTGAGGAGGGCAGGGTTTGGTGAGGGGATGGATTATAAAGGGGCAGAAGGCCATAGAGTCCACGTTCCAAAGCGGCCATTTTCTCCAGGTGAACCAGTCTCTGTTTCCTGGAGGTCTCCAGCCTCCACCTTCAGTTTCAGGAAAACCAAGAACCGAAACACTGCAGGGCCTTATATATGAATGCAAATGAATTATATGATTCCATCTTTTCGTATCAGTTTGACAAAAACCATTAACAGTATTCACATAAGTTGCTGTAGATTTTCTGGGTTGTGTGGCCGTGGTCTCGGCATTGTAGGACCTGACGTTTTGCCAGTAGCTGTGACTGGCATCCTCAGAGGTATAACACAGAAAGATGGAGTACTCTTTGTGTCAAGGTGAGCAGAAAAATGGTAGGCAGGTAATTCATATCTGCCCTGGAAGGTGGGGTAGGGCTGAGTCATTCTCTTGTAGGAGTTCTCCTGGCTATGAACATGCTAATGGAGGAGCTTTCCTGAGGAGGTTCTTTTGTCTATGGATGTGTTTCCTGAGGAGGTTTCCTGTTTCCTGAGGAGGTTCTTTTGTCTATGGATTGTTTCCTGAGGAGGTTTCCTGTTTCCTGAGGAGGTTCTTTTGTCTATGGATTGTTTCCCTGAGGAGGTTTCCTGTTTCCTGAGGAGGTTCTTTTGTCTTTTGATTGTTTCCCTGAGGAGGTTTCCTGTTTCCTGAGGAGGTTCTTTTGTCTATGGATTGTTTCCCTGAGGAGGCTTCCTGTTTCCTGAGGAGGTTCTTTTGTCTATGGATTGTTTCCTGAGGAGGTTCTTTTGTCTATGGATTGTTTCCTGAGGAGGTTTCCTGTTTCCTGAGGAGGTTCTTTTGTCTATGGATTGTTTCCTGAGGAGGTTTCCTGTTTCCTGAGGAGGTTCTTTTGTCTATGGATTGTTTCCCTGAGGAGGCTTCCTGTTTCCTGAGGAAACATGGTCATCCACAAAGCAAACCATTAGTAGACCGTGCAAGACGGATATGTATTCACATAGTCCATCAAAAGTTCAACTGAAAAGTCCCTTTTTAATTTCACAGCACCTGTGAATACTGTGTGAATACTGTTGGCAACCGTTTCAGTTATATTTCTAAAGCTGGAGTCTTCGAGGTTAGGGGAAAAGGGAGAAAAGAAGTGGGGGGGCTGGCAAGGTGCGTGCTGATTGGTTGTGGAGAGAGGGAGAGTGCTGATTGGATGAAGAAGGGAAGAAAAAGGGGGCGTGTGGGAGGCTGTGGAGGAGTCCGTTTGAGGGAGATTCTGTGGGAAGGAGGGGAGAGAGAGGAGAAAGTCTGAGGAGGAAACTGTCAGTTTGGCAGGGAAAGACACAGCGAGGGGGGAATACAGTAGCGAGTTTGCAGCCTCCCCCCAGTGTGGGGCTCAGGGGCGGATTAAGGCCCACTGGTGCCCTAAACACTGACCAATCTTGGTGCCCCCCCCTCATTGAAATGACTGCCGTCATGACAACTGAATTTGGCTCCATCCTTTTACTTTTAAACCCATGCATTTGACTTTTAAACATAGCTCATGACACTGCACCTCGCCCACGAAAAATGGAAGATAACCCCTAAGGTGCACCGTGATCAATTTGCATTAGTTTTATCCAACTTTTTTTTTTTTTTTTACAAATCTTCTTTCATTTTTTTTTCTTTTCACCCTTTTCCCAACTTTGTGGTGCTCCCTTTTGCCCGGGTGCTCTAAGCACGTGCTCAGTCTTCTGAATGGTTAATCTGCCACTGGTGGGGCTCGTGAAAGCCCCCAAAGACAGACCCCCCTTGTCAGCGGTGCGGATTCTGGCCTGAGGGAAAAGTCGCTAAGGAAAACCTGCAACCTGAACTTATATATAAATCAGAAGATGGTAGAGGAATAATAATTCAAATCCGCAGACATAATAAATTAACATTAATTGCTAATCTATACGCACCGAATCAAAGTCGAGAAAAGTTTTTTAAGCAACGGAGAGAAGTTATAGGTAAACAGACATGTGATGAGATATGCGTAATTGGAGATCTCAACGCGGTATTTGATAACCAAATGGACCGGAAGAGTCCAAATGCAAAAGTGAAACAAGGAAACCAGCGACCAAAATCATTTATGGAACTAGCAGAAGAATTCAAACTCATTGATGCTTGGAGGACAAGAAATATCGAAACAATTTTTTTTGCCTTTTTCTCCAATAGACATAAGTCTTGGTCGAGACTGGACATGTGTTGGGTGTCGGTAGATGTAATTAATGATATTAAGGAGGTAGAAATTCTACCAGCAACATTCGCGGATCATAACCCAATTATGTGCCTATTATCGGATACGCAAAGGAGAAAAAGATGGTCTTTGAATACTATGCTTCTAAAGGATAAAAAATTTGTAGATGAGTCCAAAGCTGAATTTGGAAAAGTCGGACTCTGAGGGGACTGGCTGACTTAAACCGCACCTACAACCCCACGGCACCTTGTAGCCGAAACATCTGGCCATCAACATTTAACGGGAGCTTTAGAACGGTACCTGACTGAAAACACCCCCCCCCCAGTGTATCTCACAAGAAGAAAAAGAGAGAGGGAGAGAAATAAAGCACGCTTTTGTACTGAGTTCAAAAACATCTTTTCAGTTTCAGAAAAGGATCTTTAGCGTGTTCCCTCTAACCCCACCTGAACACTGGCTGGTCTGTCAACAGGGTTGCCAGCTCCATGTTGGGAAATAGCTGGAGGTTTTGAGGTGGAACCTGAGGAGGGCAGGTTTTGAGGAGGGGAGAGACTTCAGTGGGGCCGAATGCCACAGAGTCCACCTTCCAAAGTGGGCATTTTCTCCAGGGGAACTGAACTCTATGTTGTCGAAGGCTTTCTCTGTCGGCTGGAGACCAGTTGTTATCAGTGTTCCCTCTAAGCTGAGTCAGTGTGAGCTAGCTCATGGTTTTTTAGCCTCCGGCTCACACATTTTTTGTCTTTGCTCAGGAATGGGAGAGAAATCCCGGGAAATAAAATTAAAAAATAAAATTGGCCCCAGTCATACGGGCTAGATAACACAGGGGACGGGAGGCGTGGCTATTCATCCCGGAGCAAAATGAAGTGTGGTAGTCCGATCACAGAGTCCCCCGAGTTTCCGTGCTTAGGCTGTTAGCTGCCGATCACACGGCGAGGCTGAAGCATGGCAAAGAAGCGGTGCGGCATGATCACACAAGCAGTTTAGCGTTTGTGCGCATCCTATGGAGGCTTAAAAAAGCATCCGGTTTGCAACGGGATGTGGACGGGCGCCGGATGCCACAGGATACTAATGCTCCCGCAATCAGATGTGCTGTGTGTTTTCCGGATACTAGTGCACTTTCCTAGGTACCACAGGTTGGCCACGGGTGCACTACGCTTCCCAGATGTTGCGGTGTGATCATGCCCCGAAAATCCACCCGACACTCGTGCCTCTCGCGCTGCAAATTCTCCGTATGACTGGGGCCATTGTTTCGTTTCCCCTTAGCATCCTAACGATAACATTCTTTCCTTTCTCAGTGCGCTACCGGATCTTTCCTGTGGGTTACCACCTGGAGCCTCTGAATAAAAACGTGATTGTCGAGTTTCAGGTGAGAGCCGCGACGAAAGAGTCTGTTTGTACAAGTGTGGGAAGTTGGCCCTGAGGTGAGGTGGGTTCAGTTGGTGTGCCACGGAAGCCTCTAGAAGGATTGGGGAAAGGGCCACAGCGACTCTTCTCAGAAACATCTGTCCCATCGCTTTTGTCATGAGACACGATTTCAACAAAGATCCTTGCTGGGTTAGACAAAAGAAACCATCTTCTTCAAGGTGTTGCTGAATCCGATGCCTCTGGAAGCTCACAGGCAGGACATAGAGACAGCTGCCCTCTCCTGAAGTCAGTGTGGTAGAATGCTCCTGACCCCGGAGGGTCCATTCAGACCCTCTGCCCTGAATGTGGCTAATTTCCTTTCAAGCTAGTGACGATTACTACATCCTATAGCAGTGAATGCCATAAATTAAGTATTTTTTGGTGTGAAGAGCTTCCTGTGGTCTAGCCAGAGTTTCGGTGCATGTCCACCTGTCGGGCCTGCCCACAGGGAGGTTCACGGCATTCCTGTATTTGGACAGCCAGTTTGGTGTAGTGGTTAGGAATGCGGACTCTAATCTGGGAGAACCGGGTTTGATTCCCCCACTCCTCCACATGCAGCTGCCGGCGTGACCTTAGACAAGCCATAGTTCTGTCAGAGCTGTTCTTGAAAAAAGAGCCGTTTCTGTCAGAGCTCTCTCAGCCCCACCTGCCTCACAGGATGTCTGTTGTGGGGAGGGGAAGGGAAAGGAGTTTGTCAGCCAGTCTGAGACTCCGAGTGAAGGGCCGGGTATAAATCCAATCTCCTCCTCCTCCTCCTCTTCTTCTTCTTCCTCCTCCTCCAAATAATTTCTCTTTAAATGCAGACCAAGGAAAATGGCTCCCACCACTGGTTTGCTACCGCCCTGGAGGAGGGAGGCACATTATTGTGCCTAGTTTGGGAGCTACCAAAGACATAAGAAGTATCAAATCCAGAGTGACCTTGGGCAAGCCATAGTTCTGTCAGAGCTGTTCTTGAAAAAGAGCAGTTCTCTCTCAGAGCTCTCTCAGCCCCATTTGCCTCACAGGGTGTCTGTTGTGAGGAGGGGAAGGGAAAGGAGTTTGTCAGCCAGTCTGAGACTCCGAGTGAAGGGCCGGGTATAAATCCAATCTCCTCCTCCCCCTCTTCTTCTTCTTCCTCCTCCTCCAAATAATTCCTCTTTAAATGCAGCCCAAAGGAAAATGGTTCCCACCACCGGTTTGCTACTGTCCTGGAGGGGGGAGGCACATTATTGTGCCTAGTTTGGGAGCGACCAAAGACATAAGAAGTATCAAATCCAGAGTGACCTTGGGCAAGCCATAGTTCTGTCAGAGCTGTTCTTGAAAAAGAGCTGTTTCTATTAAAGCTCTCTCAGCCCCATTTGCCTCACAGGGTGCCTGTTGTGGGGAGGGGCAGGGAAAGGAGTTTGTAAGCCGCTCTGAGACTCCGAGTGAAGGATGGAGTATAAATCCAATCTCCTCCTCCTCTCCCTCCTCCTTCTACAACATGCATTGTGGCTTTTTCTTTAGGGTTGAGAAGTGGCCACGCAGACGTGATCATTTGCTGACATACAGCTCCCCTAGCAAACATGCTGAATGCTGTACACAGGATACATTTTTTGAATACTGTCTACAATATAATTGCAAAATATATATATAATTGCAAAGTGTATCTATGCCCCCCTGACCTGGAAGGCCTAGTCTAGCCAGATCTGGTCAGATCTCACCACCAAGGAAGTCCAGGGTTGCCACGCAGAGGCAGGCCGTGGGAACCCACCTCTGAACCTCTCTCGCCTTGGAAATCCTGTGGGGTCTCCATAAGTCTGCGGAGACTTGAAGGCCAAAACAAACAGAACAAAACTTTGCAGGAAGTTCTGACCATAGAGTTCTTGGCGATTCCTAGAACTAGTCAGCTGAGATTGATTGATTGACTTGATTGATTGATTCGCCCCTTCCACGACGGTGTTCTCCTCTCTTTCCAGACACCGGAAGGCATTGTGGTCCACCACGCTTCGGTTGCCTCTCTTGCGACGAACCCCCAGCCTTTCAACTTACCTGAGATTGTGAGGTAAATTACGGTGAAGATGACTGTGGCAGCGCTCTCTACAGATGCCAAACTGATATAACAGCTGTGGAAGATATATGTCCATTGCCTTCTGTCTTGTTCCTCTGGTTTCCAATTAAACATGGAATACCCGGACCTCCCCCACACTTAATATTCTCATTCTCATCCACGCCCATCCACCCAACTTCTTACAGCCTTCCTTTTCTTCCAAGGAGCTCAGGGCTGAATGCTTGAGGGTCGTCCCATTTTATTCTCACAACATACCTAGGAGGTAGGTTAGAATCATAGAATCGTAGAATGTTAGAGCTGGAAGGGACCTTGCAGGTCATCTAGTCCAACCCCCTGCACTCTGCAGGAGCAGAGCCGAAAGAGAGCCCTACAGCAGACCCGAAAGATGGTCATAGAATCATAGAATGTTAGAGTTGGAAGGGACCTTGCAGGTCATCTAGTCCAACCCCCTGCACTCTGCAGGAGCGAAGCCGAAAGATAGCCCTACAACAGCCCCAAAAGATGGTCATAGAATCATAGAATGTTAGAGTTGGAAGGGACCTTGCAGGTCATCTAGTCTAACCCCCTGCACTCTGCAGGAGCAGAGCCGAAAGAGAGCCCTACAGCAGACCCGAAAGATGGTCATAGAATCATAGAATGTTAGAGTTGGAAGGGACCTTGCAGGTCATCTAGTCCAACCCCCTGCACTCTGCAGGAGCAGAGCCGAAAGAGAGCCCTACAGCAGACCCGAAAGATGGTCATAGAATCATAGAATGTTAGAGTTGGAAGGGGCCTTGCAGGTCATCTAGTCCAACCCCTGCACTCTGCAGGAGCAGAGCCGAAAGAGAGCCCTACAGCAGACCCGAAAGATGGTCATAGAATCATAGAATGTTAGAGTTGGAAGGGACCTTGCAGGTCATCTAGTCCAACCCCTGCACTCTGCAGGAGCAGAGCCGAAAGAGAGCCCTACAGCAGACCCGAAAGATGGTCATAGAATCATAGAATGTTAGAGTTGGAAGGGACCTTGCAGGTCATCTAGTCCAACCCCCTGCACTCTGCAGGAGCACAGCCGAAAGAGAGCCCTACAGCAGACCCGAAAGATGGTCATAGAATCATAGAATGTTAGAGTTGGAAGGGACCTTGCAGGTCATCTAGTCCAACCCCCTGCACTCTGCAGGAGCAGAGCCGAAAGAGAGCCCTACAACAGACCTGGAAGATGGTCGTCCAGCCTCCGCTTGGAAACGTCCAGGGAAGGAGCATCCAGCACCTCCCGAGGCAGGCTGTTCCACTGCTTGACCACTCTTACAGTTAGCAAGTTTCTCCTGATACTTAGCCGGTAACGACTCCCTTGTAATTTCCACCCGTTAGATCTAGTCGTACTAAAAGGTTAGTAAGACCCAACATTCGAGGTAGGTTAGTGAGACAGGACGTTTGTAGCCAAAGGCATTTCTCACAATCAAAACTATTTTTTTTTTGGCTCAAGGCAAATAATAATAAGACATAGTGAAAACATCCACTGAACCAAAAAAAGTGTATTCCCATATATTCCCTCCCCAGCCGAATAAAATGCCTCAACCTATGCATTAAACATTATGGGAAACTGACATATTAGCGGTGTGCTGTTCTGTAAGATAAGGATCTAGACCAAGTAATGCATTCTCTAGTGACAACCAAAGTGGGTAACTCTAGCGTGGTCTTCGTGAGGTTTGCCTTTGGAAAATTTATGCAACCAATAAATATACACCGCAAGAAACTTCTGTAAATTAACGTGTTCTATTTGTAATGATCATTCTATAAAGTGCATAATGTGCTGTTATTACATCCTTATCAGGTACATGTATTGAAGTCATTCAGTTTAACAACTACCAATCAATTTTGCATCGATATTTCAAAAAGTCAAGCCCCAATGGGTGTTTCCAGAATTGCAAGCCTGCTTCTACTTGCACGAAGTCTTCCGAAAGGGGGGGGGAGATTTCAGTTGTATTCTGCTGATGCTTATTGCTGGGCTTACAAAAGACACATTGTGCAGTTAAGAGTCATCCTCTCATTCTCAAGGATTTATGGCAGCAGAAACAGGCTCAAAATACTGCCACCGGATTACTTCCTAGAGCTGTTTGAATCGCTTGAAGTCGCCTTCTACTGAGGGAGACCGGTTGGTCTGTCAAGACCAGCGTGGTCTGCTCTGAGGCTCTAGGGATGCCAGCCTCCAGGTGGGACCTGGGGATCCCCCGGAATTACAGCTCATCTCCAGAGATAATTTCTCCTAGAGAAAATATTTTACAGCCACAAAGCTGATGAAACAGAAGCACTCAAGAATTCACCCTTCCTGAACTTTTTTCTCTCTCTTCTAGCTTTGGGACGTGGACGGTGACGGCCAAGTATGAAGACTCTCCCCAGGAGATTTTCACCACAAACTTTGAAGTCAAGGAATATGGTAAGAACGGCCGATTCTGGCTCAGCAGCATCTCCTCCGCCTGGTCCCAGGATGCATGAACCCCTTGACTCTTCCCCATGGAAGAGCTGAGCATCGTCCTAACCCTTGGCATGGCAAATTGCAAGTACTGTCCAGAACTGTGATGAGCCCCCTTGAATGCAGGAGGGGAAAAGTTCAGATTCTTGAATGTTCGTTAATCTCCAGAACGGCATCCCTCCCCCACTCCTCTGTACTCCTCTGTCCAAAGCACCGAGGAACAGTTTTCTACCTCCCCCCTAAAACCTTACAAAACAGGCATCAGCTCTCAGGCTGTTTACAAATCTCCTCCTTCTGTGTTTTCCTTCCAGTGCTACCAAGCTTTGAAGTCATCCTGGTCCCACATGAGAAGTTTTATAACATTGACAGCAACGACGATTTCAGAGTGTCCATCACCGCAAGGTGGGTTTAGGCCGGTCAGGAGGCCAAAGAGGACCAGTCTGATACTGGCTTTCATATTTATGATATCAAATCGTCCAGTTGTCAAATATCTCTCTCTCTATCCAGGGCTCTTTTTGCAGCAGGAGCTCCTTTGCATATTAGGCCACACACCCCTGACGTAGCCAATCCTCCAAGAGCTTACAGTCGCCCCTGTAAGAAGAGCTCTGTCAGCTCTCGGAGGATTGGCTACATTAGGGGGGTGTCGCCTAATATGCAAAGGAGTTCCTGCTGCAAAAAGAGCCGTATCTATATCTATATCTATACCTATATCTATCTATCTATTTATTTATTTATTTTATTCAATTTATATCCTGCCCTCCCTACTAAGGCAGGCTCAAGGCGGCCTACACAATACATAAAAATACAATTAACATCTATCATAAAACTCATTATAACTAATCAAACCAAAAACAGATTGGTTCTCCTATCTCTATCTCTGTCTCTATCTATCATCTGTCTGTCTGTCTGTTTGTCTGTCTGTCTGTCTGTCTGTCTGTCTACCTACCTACCTACCATCATCATCTATCTACCTATCAATCTACCTACCTACCTATCCATCTACCTACCTATCAATCTACCTACCTACCTATCCACCTACCTAGCTACCTACCTACCTACCTATCTATTACATCTACCTACCTACCTACCTATCATCATCTACCTATCTACCTATCTACCTATCTATCTATCATCATCATCTACCTACCTACCTACCTACCTATCATCATCATCTACCTACCTACCTACCTACCTATCATCATCATCTACCTACCTACCTACCTACCTATCATCATCATCTACCTACCTACCTACCTACCTATCATCATCATCTACCTACCTACCTACCTACCTACCTATTATCATCTACCTACCTACCTCACCTATCATCATCTACCTATCTACCTATCTACCTATCTATCTATCATCATCATCTACCTACCTACCTACCTATCATCATCATCTACCTACCTACCTATCATCATCATCATCTACCTACCTACCTACCTACCTACCTACTATCATCATCTACCTACCTACCTACCTACCTATCATCATCTACCTACCTACCTACCTACCTATCATCATCTACCTATCTACCTATCTACCTACTCTATCATCATCATCTACCTACCTACCTACCTATCATCATCATCTACCTACCTACCTACCTACCTATCATCATCATCTACCTACCTACCTACCTATCATTATCATCTACCTACCTACCTACCTACCTACCTACCTATCTATCTTCATCATCATCTACCTATCTACCTATCTACCTACCTATCTATCATCATCTACCTACCTACCTACCTACCTACCTACCTACCTATCTATCCTCCACAGCCTCATCCTGAGTATCTTTACTTAGAAGTAAATCCCAGTGAGTTATAAGCAGGCGATGACCAACCACCTCTGCTATGGCTTGACCCGTCTTTGCCGTCCTGTGACTTCTCCCAGGTTCCTCTACGGGAAGGCAGTGAAAGGCATGGCCTTGGTCCTCTTCGGAGTGATTGAAGAGGGCAAGAAGCGCAGCATCCCCGACTCCCTCGACAGAATTCCGGTAGGAAAGACCCGGCTTGGGCCCTGCGTGTCGGTGTGAACGCCCACTGCTGGCTCCCTCTGGGGCCGGCTGGGACGGAGTGGCAAACGGCATTTCCTTTCCCCCTTCTCTTTCAGATAATCGATGGCGAAGGGGAAAGAGATGCTGTGCTAACGAAACGCCTGCTGCAAAAGCAATTTGCTAGCCCCGGGGAGTTCAGGGATCTCATTGGGCATTACCTCTACATCTCGGTGACTGTGATGACAGAATCAGGTGAGAAAAAGACCTCAGCTTCTGATAAAATGGTGGGTGGTTCGTGCGTGGAAGGAGAATTGTCAGGTATCTTCCCAGCCCAAGCCAGGTACACTCGCCCCCTCCTGAGTCCACACCTCATTGGCATAAGAACACCAGAAGAGCCCAGCTGGGTCAGACCAATGGGCCATATCTGTTCCAGCCTCCCGTCTCACACAATGGCCAACAAATTCCTCTGGAGGTCCAACGACAGGGCATAGAGGTCGGATAAGCAACAGGGCATAGAGGCCGAGGCCTTCCCCTGAGAAGAACCTCAAAAGAGCCCTGCTGGGTCAGACCAGGGAGGGTCCCTCCAGTCCAGCCTCCCGTCTCACACAGGGGCCAGCCAGTTCCTCTGGAGGGCCAGCAACAGGGCAGAGAGGCCGAGGCCTTCCCCTGAGAAGGACACCAGAAGAGCCCTGCTGGGTCAGACCAGGGAGGGTCCATCCAGTCCAGCCTCCCGTCTCACTCAGGGGCCAGCCAGTTCCTCTGGAGGGCCAGCAACAGGGCAGGGAGGCCGAGGCCTTCCCCTGAGAAGGACACCAGAAGAGCCCTGCTGGGTCAGACCAGGGAGGGTCCATCCAGTCCAGCCTCCCGGTCTCACTCAGGGGCCAGCCAGTTCCTCTGGAGGGCCAGCAACAGGGCAGAGAGTGCCGAGGCCTTCCCCTGAGAAGGACACCAGAAGAGCCCTGCTGGGTCAGACCAGGGAGGGTCCTCCAGTCCAGCCTCCCGTCTCACACAGGGGCCAGCCAGTTCCTCTGGAGGGCCAGCAACAGGGCAGAGAGGCCGAGGCCTTCCCCTGAGCAGGACACGCAGAGGAGCCCTGCTGGGACAGACCAGGAAGGGTCCAGCCAGTCCAGCCTCCCGGCCTCACACAGGGGCCAGCCAGTTCCTCGGGAGGGCCAGCAACAGGGCAGGGAGGCCGAGGCCTTCCCCTGAGAAGGACACCCGAAGAGCCCTGCTGGGTCAGACCAGGGAGGGTCCACAGGGCCGGCCCCAGGTGTCTGGGCACCCTAGGCAGGACAGCCTGGAGCGCCCACCCGGAGCAGCCGGGAGACCGGGATGGCCCAGCTCTCCCAGGCCCTCGCACCTGCGAGGCGCCGGGGAGAGCCGGGAACGGGCGGCGTAGCTCTCCCGGGCTCCTCGCAGCTGCGAGGTGCCCGGGGAAAGCCAAGGAAGGGGCGGGCTTGGAACACCCGCCCCTTCCCTCCCAGCGGACAGGCGCTCAGACTGGCAGTGGACAGCCAGCGGGGACTCTCCCTGCTGGCTGGCCGCCGCCATGCCGCCCCACCTCTCCACCCCCCCAAGGGCTTCTGAAGCGCCCCGGAAGGGCGCTCAGACTGGCGGGGGCGGCGGCAGTGGGGAGAGTCCCCGCTGGCCAGCCACCGCCATGCCGCCCCACCTCTCCACCCCCCCCAAGGGGTTCTGAAGCGCCCCGGATGGGCGCTCAGACTGGCAGGGGCAGGGGTGGTGGGGAGAGTCAGGGGCACCCGTTTAGGGTGGTGGGGGGGTCTTTTCGGGTGCCGGTTTGGCGCCCCTGAGGGCCGGCGCTCTAGGCGAGTGCCTAGCTCGCCTAGTGAGCGAGCCGGCCCTGAGGGTCCCTCCAGTCCAGCCTCCCGTCTCACTCAGGGGCCAGCCAGTTCCTCTGGAGGGCCGGCAACAGGGCAGGGAGGCCGAGGCCTTCCCCTGATAAGGACACCAGAAGAGGAATTCACTTGCTTATCTGCCTCTCTTTCCTCCTTTGGCAGGCAATGACATGGTGGTAGCAGAACAAAGCGGCATTAAGATCGTGACCTCTCCCTATGAAATCCACTTCACGAAAACCCCCAAGTACTTCAAGCCAGGAATGCCGTATGAACTAACGGTACGGTAATATTAAAGTCTTCTTACAGCCCTGTCTCTAAAGGAGCTGCGGTGGCTCAAGTGGTTAAGACGCTGAACTGCAGGCTGTGGAAGATCAGTAGTTCAGCAGTTCGAGACCCGGGTGCCGCAAGACGGCGTGAGCTCCCGTCTCTAGTTCCAGCTCCTGCCAACCTAGCAGTTCGAAAGCAAGAAATTGCAAGTAGATAAATAGGTACCACTTTGGTGGGAAGGTAACAGCGTTCCGTGCACCTTGGTGTTTAGTCATGCCGGCCACATGACCACGGAAACGTCTTCGGACAGCGCTGGCTCTTCGGCTTTGAAACAGAGATGAGCACCGCAACCCTAGAGTCGGATTCGACTGGCTTTCGAGCAGGGGAACCTTACAGCCCTGTCTCAGTGTTCAGACAGACGAATTGCAGAGTGAACATCTCTGTCTGTCTGTACGATGCATGCCTCAATTTGCCTTGGGGCCAAACAGGAAAGTGAGTGAACTTGGTTTTTTTTTTTTTTTTAAGGAAACATTTTCTCCTTGAAAATACTAACTGTCGGAGGGACCCAGTTTTGAAGAGCAAAAGTGAGGGGACGATGAAGGGTTAAACCTTTTCCCTTTCCCTATGCACAGCTCTGAGGCAAATTGAGGCTGCTCTAACCCGCAGTTTGCAGTGGGTGGATTCAGGGCTCCCCCCCCCCGCCGGGGGAACACGCTAGAACAGAGTTCTGGAACGTCTTTGACAAAATTCTTTTCGAAAATTTTAAAAAGCATGTTATGTTTTCAGTATACAAATTGAAAACTTCACTTCCCTCTTGAGAGTTCTGGCATCTCTTTTTCAAAACAAAAAAAGAAAACAAAACACCAAAAAATTTAAAAAGTCCTGGATGGACTAAGGGTGCGATCAATGTCTCCTTTGGTTGAGGCCCACAGGATATGTTAAACCTATTTTAAAACTGGAGGAACAGTTATAAGCAGCAGTGAAATTACATTTCGATATTCCAGATGAAGGGGAGAAGTGAGCTGGGCTCGGCAGAGGTTTCCGTGTGTTTCACACTGGCGCTTTGTGGTGTTCTGATTTCTCCCAGGTCTTTGTCACCAACCCTGATGGCTCCCCAGCCCCAAATGTCCCTGTGGTATCGGAGCCCATCGTAGCGGAGGCGTTTACCCAGAGCGACGGAACTGCCAAACTTATCCTGAACACGCCAGCAGACAGACAACAGCTGAGCATCACCGTGAGTTGTTCTGAGATTGTGCCGAGCTTCACTCGGTTTGTGGTGACTGTCTATACCAGGGGTCCCCAATGTAGTGCCCATGGGCACCATGGCATCCCCCAATACCTTTCCCGGTGCCCTCCAGTTGTTTGTAGAAACTGGGAAGGGCCAGCTGGGGTTTTCTGCCCAGCAAGGCCTCTGATTGGCCCCTGGAGATTGGCCCCAGCTGCCACCCCAGCACAAGGCTCATCACTGGGGTTTTCTGCCCAGCAAGGCCTCTGATTGGCCCCTGGAGATTGGCCCCAGCTGCCACCAGTGTTCCCTCTAAGCTGAGTTAGTGTGAGCTAGCTCACAGTTTTTAGCCTCTGGCTCACACATTTTTGTCTTAGCTCAGGAAGGATGGCTCCAGAGCAAACTAATTTATGCAGGAGCCAAATCGCTCGCTCACAACTTTAATGCCCATAGCTCACAAAGCAGAATTTTTGCTCGCAAGACTCCACAGCTTAGAGGGAACATTGGCTGCCACCCCAGCACAGGGCTCATCCCTGTGTGATCGGAGGTAAGCTGGTGCAGCCATTTTCTGTCTGGGTTCGGCTTTGTGGCAGCTATTTGGTGGCAGCCATTTTGTGGCTGCACCCACCAGACTTCGGTCCAATCTGCATTGGTCTTTCCTGCCGCCGTGCCAACGAGCCCACATCGTCTCACAAATTTCTGCCTGCATCTCATGCCGCATCCGCTCTCCTA
Organism: Gekko gecko; assembly: GCA_029375565.1. Classification (NCBI taxonomy): domain Eukaryota; kingdom Metazoa; phylum Chordata; class Lepidosauria; order Squamata; family Gekkonidae; genus Gekko; species Gekko gecko. Next base: position 266,762,555 of record JAPDNY010000002.1, on the reverse strand, counting down.
CTGTTTCGTCTCAGCATCGGGTGTCTGCATCATTCTATTGGCATTTAGTGGTGACTCCGAGCTCACCCCACTGTGTTATTTGGATTTGGTTTCAAGGTGGTTTAATTGCTCCTCGCTGCCCTCAGGCCGCTGGGAGGGATAACCCTCAGACAGGCAGGCCGGCTGCTGCCGCCACGGTGGATAAGCGTGCAGTGCCAGCCTAGAGCCAGAGAAAGGAATGCACGCTCGGCGTGGGTGGGGGAGAGGGGGAACTGAGGATTGGGGACGGGCCCGTAAAAACCACCGGGGGGGGGGGCAGGCCCCATGGGCCCCTCGGTAGCTATGGGCCTGCTGGTGCCAAAGCAGAACAAAACAGCTTTACGTAGCAAAAGCAGGTTGGGCCGATGTTAGAATACTAAAAGTGCCCAGAAGCCCAAAAATGATGGGGAATTCCGGGGAATTCTGGTCTATACACAAAGCCAGTGTTCCCTGCCTGCCTCTGGGGGAGCATGTGAGCTTTTAGGGGAGGGCTTCCTGCTCAGTGCACAATGCAAGTCTTGGTTAGTCCAAACAGACTCAGCTCACCCTAGCAAAAGGGACAGAAAGACCCTTCCCTTTATACAGAAGTCCACCATACTCCCCATTTTCCATGCCGGGGAGGAATATGTGCCTTGATGTTAGGCCCTGTATAGGACGATACCTGTGCACAGGTGACTTTGAGTGGAGTCAGATGGATGGGGATGAGGTGTATGTGTATGACTGTGCTTCATACAGTCACTTCTTTGAGGAAGGATAGGAGAGAAACCCTAAAACTTCGCGGGGACTCGAGAGCACCACTGAGAGCGTCTCGGATCTTGGACCCCCAAGGGTTGGCATTGGAATGACCCATCCATTTCCCTTCCCCATTGGACTGTCCTGCCACACTTAATCCCTTTTGGACAAAGGGACAATCCGGTTTGGGCCAGACCATCTGTCTGTCATGGAAGTTCAGAGCTTGACAGGGGCGGGACCAAGGCTCCCTCTAAGCTGCGGACTCTTGTGAGCAAGAATTCTACTTTGTGAGCCACTGGCATCAAAGTTGTGAGTGAGCAGATTTGGCTACTGCATAGATTAATTTACTCTGGAGCCATCTCCTTCCTGAGCGAAGACACAAATCTGTGGGCTGGAGGCTAAAAAGACTGTGAGCCAGCTCACACTAACTCAGCTTAGAGGGAGCACTGGGCGGGACCATATTTTGTATGGCTCTGATTGGTAACAGTAGCCTCTGACATCAGAGATCGGGCTTCGTGAGCCATTCACTAAAAAGTACATCCTGAAACTTCAGTTATAAGAACTTTTGCCCTAAGACCACCGCTGCAGGAATATGCAGGTTATATAAAAGATCTTACCTGGCATATATCCATTTCCCCAGCCAATCGTAGCCAATTCCTTCCTCCCCACATCTCAGATGTTATCTTTTCCCCGGCAGAACTTGAAGTGGAGTTTCCGTTTTCCTTGTGATGGAATTAAAAGGATGCCATGGGTCCTTTCAGATTTGACGGACACCTCTCTCTCTCTTTTAGGTCAGAACCAAACATGGGAAAGTCCAGAAGGAGGCCCAGGCCAGCAATACCATCTTGGCCAACGCCTACCAGACCCAAGGACAGTCTGGGAACTACCTCCATTTGGCCGTCACAGCCCGGGAGCTCAGGGCTGGGGATAACTTGCCGATCAATTTCAATGTGAAGACCAACAACCCAAACGTGATGAACCAGATCCATTATTTCACCTACATAGTAAGTTCAGGGGGGGGAATCCAAGGGCCAAGTCCCCTTCTCCTTTTTAATTAATACTTGCGTTCTCTGGAAGGAGCCCTGGTAGCCAAAGACCCTGGAGGGCTGGAAAATCCTTATGTCACTAGGGAAATCATGCCCGAGTAGCCAACGCCAACGCCAAAGGAAGGGAGGGAGATGGCAGGGCATTGGAGACTGATTGGCAGTCATGGTTCTTGTATTCTTCTAACATATTGTAATCCACCTGGAGTTTGATCAAAAGATAATTCATTAATGGGATAAATCTCCAGGGACCTATGACTAGGCCTCATGGAAAAGCAGGAACTGGGAATACCTTGACCCACACTCTGTTCTCTTGGGAACTTTGGTTTGAGGCCTTCTGTGGGGAGGCCAACCCCCCCCCCACTTCCATGTCACATGCCAGCAGCGCAGTGAGGATTGCCAAATTCACGAGGTGGTGGCAGTTAGGTGGTGGCAGCTACAAGCATGGATGGCTTCAGGAGGGAATTGGATAAACATATGGAGCATAATATGTTGTCAAAGGCTTTCACGGCCGGAGTTCATTAGTCGCTGTAGATATGGGGCATAAGTCCATCAGTGGCTATTAGCCACAAGGTATAGATAGGAACTCTTGGTCTGGGGCAAGTGATGCTCTGTATTCTTGGTGCTTGTGGTGGGGCAACAGTGGGAGGCGGCGTCCGTGTCCTGGACCCCCTGAGGGCACCTGGTATTCTTGGCCACTGTGTGACAGAGTGTTGGACTGGATGGGCCATTAGCCTGATCCAGCATTGGCTTCTCTTTTGTTCTTAAACTCCTGAAGAGTGTGTGGGGGGGTGAAGCTTGGGGAGGGTGTGGTTTGGGGAGGGACCTCAGCAAGGTCATAGAGTGCCACAGAGTCCACCCTCCAAAGCAGCCATTTTCTCCAGAGGAACTGATCTCTGTAGTCTGGAGATTAAATTGCAAAAAAACCCGTGTTGCTTAAGGATGCTGGCTGCGATTATTTTTCCTGCATCAATAACAACATGCATCAATAACTGGAGATCTCCAGGCCCTACCTGGAGGTTAGCACCTGGAGGTTAGCACCCTAGCAGTGCTAGATGTTCATTCCGCCATGTAAGTAATTCCAGTGACCCACATTCACAAGCCCCACGGAGCTCACGGAACCTCCAGGGGCTTTCCTAGCTCTGGGTTGTGTGAATCCAGCGTTCTCCCAGTCTCTGCGTTTCAGCCTCTTCCCTCTTAACCACGGAACTTTCTCTTGTTCTCGGACAGATCATGACCAAAGGAAAGATCTTCAAGACCGGGAGGCAGCCCAAGGCCGCAGGGCAGAATCTGGTGACAATGTCTCTGCCCATCACCTCGGATCTCATCCCCTCTTTCCGAATTATGTCTTACTATCAAATCGGGAACAGCGAAATCGTGGCTGACTCTGTCTGGGTGGATGTGAAAGATACCTGCATGGGAACGGTAGGTGGGGTTCCTGTAGTGGGGGGGGAATCAATGCAGAAGGGGAGGGGCCATGGCTCAGTGGTAGAGCCCCTGCTTGGCATGCAGAAGGTCCCAGGTTCAATCCCCGGCATCTCCAGTTGAAAAGGACCAGGCAGGAGTTGATGGGAAAGACCTCCACCTGAGACCCTGGCTCAGTGGCAGAGCCTCTGCTTGGCATGCAGAAGGTCCCAGGTTCAGTCCCCGGCATCTCCAGTTAAAAGGACCAGGCAGGAGGTGAGCGGAAAGACCTCCACCTGAGACCCTGGCTCAGTGGGAGAGCATCTGCTTGACATGCAGGAGGTCCCCGGTTCAATCCCCGGGATCTCCAGTTAAAAGGACCAGGCAGGAGGTGATGAGAAAGACCTTGACCTGAGACCCTGGCTCAGTGGGAGAGCCTCTGCTTGGCATGCAGAAGGTCCCAGGTTCAATCCCTGGCATCTCCAGTTGAAAAGGACCAGGCAGGAGTTGATGGGAAAGACCTTGACCTGGGACCCTGGCTCAGTGGGAGAGCATCAGCTTGGCATGCAGAAGGTCCCAGGTTCAATCCCCAGCATCTCCAGTTGAAAAGGACGAGGCAGGAGGGGACGGGGAAGACCTTGACCTGGGACCCTGGCTCAGTGGCAGAGCCTCTGCTTGGCATGCAGAAGGTCCCAGGTTCAGTCCCCAGCATCTCCAGTTAAAAGGACCAGGCAGGAGGTGATGGGAAAGACCTTGACCTGAGACCCTGGCTCAGTGGGAGAGCCTCTGCTTGGCATGCAGAAGGTCCCAGGTTCAATCCCTGGCATCTCCAGTTGAAAAGGACCAGGCAGGAGTTGAAGGGAAAGACCTTGACCTGAAACTCTGGCTCAGTGGGAGAGCATCAGCTTGGCATGCAGAAGGTCCCAGGTTCAATCCCCAGCATCTCCAGTTGAAAAGGACCAGGCAGGAGTTGAAGGGAAAGACCTTGACCTGAAACTCTGGCTCAGTGGCAGAGCCTCTGCTTGGCACACAGAAGGTCCCAGGTTCAATCCCTGGCATCTCCAGTTGAAAAGGACCAGGCAGGAGGGGATGGGAAAGACCTTGACCTGAAACTCTGGCTCAGTGGTAGAGCCTCTGCTTGGCATGCAGAAGGTCCCAGGTTCAATCCCCGGCATCTTCAGTTAAAAGATCTGGCAGGAGGTGATATGAAAGTCCTCTGCCTGAGACCCTGGAGAACTGCTGCCAGTCTGAGTAGAGAATATTAACTTTAATGGACCGAGGGCCCAGTTCAGTATAAGGCAGTTTCATGTATTCAAGGGAGAAAAAAAGAATGCATAAATCCAGATTTGTTTCAATTCTTTTTTTTTTTTTAATTTTCTAAAACCTTTATTTAGATAACAGGGAAAGTACAATTGATATAACACATGAGCAAAGTGTCAATACACACATAAAAATAAAGGTAAAGGTTCCCTTGCTGGAAAGCCAGTCGAATCCGACTCTAGGGTTGCGGTGCTCATCTCCGTTTCAAAGCTGAAGAGCCAGCGCTGTCCGAAGACGTTTCGTGGTCATGTGGCCGGCATGACTAAACACCAAGGTGCACAGAATGCTATTAAGTGGTACCTACTTATCTACTTACAATTTCTAGCTTTCGAACTGCTAGGTTGGCAGGAGCTGGAACTAGAGACGGGAGCTCACTCCGTCGTGCGGCACTCTCAGGTCTCGAACTGCTGAACTACTGACCTTCCACGGCCTGCAGTTCAGCGTCTGAACCACTTAAGCCACCGCAGCTCAATACACACATAAAACACAATAGATACTATAGCAAACATTTCCAAACCTATATGTATACTTACCAATTACAATATAGTTTCTAAGGTGAATTAATAAGCTGAAGATGACGTATATTGGCATGGGGGACAATGAGTGTCAAGTCTGTGACCTGTAGTGTTTTTTAATATGAAGAGATGCACAGATCTCGAGGGATTTTTCTCTAGATCAATACAGGCCCCGGTCATACAGGCCAGAAAACACGGGGGGGGGGAGGCGTGGCTGTTTGACCTGGAGTGAAATAAGGCGCGGTAGCCCGGTCACACGGGCCACTGGGTTGCCATGCTCCAGCTCCGAGCGCTGATCACACCGCACTGCTGCAGCGCGGTGAAAAAGCGGTGCAGCGGAGCACGCAACCCGTGCTGTTGCAAAGTGCGCATGTGCCGTTGGGGTGCGGTGGGTTGCTGTCAGTGTCTTGCATGTGCGCATGCACCATTCGGCGTTGGTGCGCATCCCATGGAAACTTACAACATACACACATAGAGGGAAAAGCCATTCGCAGCCGCACCTCTGGGCCAGCAGTCTGACCGCTCCTGTGTGCCTCCTCCCGGTATGCTCCCGCATCTGTCAGCCCTCCGTGACCGGGAAAATCCAGAACAGTTTATTCCAGGGCTTTTTTGCCATGACTGGCTCCCGCTGCAAACTGCCAGTCTGAACTCAGCCAATGCATGGGAGATGCGTAAGACATCTTAAAGGATAAGATAGAGAAATTGCTTTCTAATTTTGATCATACAGCGCTGCATCAGATAGCGAATTTTTGTCTTTTGATTGTAAAAGCTCATCAGCGTCCAGGCAGCCATTTGGGTTAGGACTGTCCGATCTCAATTTTTACTGATTTTTTCTTTCTTTTTATCATCGCTATTTTACCTTTTTAAGATCCAATTTTGTCTAACATTATACTGCACCGTTGATTTTATTGATCAAAATGCTTGTACAATTTTATCTTTTATTAATCTTGTTTTACCTTTACCATCTGGATACTTTTGACATTGTAGTTTACATGGTAAATACTTGTAGGTATATTGCTGGCTATGTGCTGTAATAATAAATTCATTCATAGACATCTTAAAGGACATAAAAGTTTGATCCGAGGTCATGAACCATGCTTCTTCCCCGCAAAGACTTCCCAACCGGCACTTTCCCAGTCTCGGACCTCATCCCCACTGTCGCCTTTATCCAACAGCTGGTGGTGACCGGTGCAACTGACGCAGATAACGAAATCCACAGCCCAGGATCAAGAATGAAAATCAAGCTGGAAGGAGACGCGAACGCTCACGTCGGCCTGGTGGCTGTCGACAAAGGCGTCTACGTCCTCAACAAGAAGTACAAGCTGACCCAGGCAAAGGTGAGGCGGGGCGTGCCCCGTGGCGGGAACACCCAGCGCGGATCGTCTCCGGCCGTGGCATGCGCTGAGTCTGCCCTGGTCGGTCCTCGCATTGGTGTCTTTTGCACGGCAGATCTGGGACACGGTGGAGAAGAGTGACATCGGATGCACGGCTGGCAGCGGCAGTAACCACGTGGGAGTGTTTCTGGATGCTGGACTGGCCCTGGAGACCAACAAGAAGATTTCCACACCCCAAAGATCAGGTATTTCATCCATCTATTTAGTTACATTATTTACAGTCCTCCTGTCTCGCCTGGACTCAAGGCAAATGACACAGAGTATGTCAATATGGTTGACAGGATGGGATATTCAATAAACGGTGCAACGGGTTGTAGAACCAGGGACATGGGTTGTAGAACCAGGACTCTTCTTGTCGCAGGAACTCCTTTGCCTATTAGGCGACACACCGCGAATGTAGCCAACCCTCTAAGAGCTTACAGGATGTTAGCCGAAATGCTCTGATCTATAATTAATAGAGCATTTGGGACAGTTTTTAATATTGGGATTCTTTGGTCTGTGTATACGAAGGATGGGCTGCCACACTATTTCCCAGTAAAGAGGAGAGACAGGAGTAAAATCAATCTTTTGTTTACTGTGTAATAATATTCAGCAGAACACATGCAATCACACACACACTGGCATACAAGAGACTAAATAAAAGCAGGCAAGAAATAAATAGCACATTCGCATGAGCAGGTATTGAAGTGATAATGGGTGATATTACCTCTGGAATATGCAGCTCCTGAAATCTTCCAGCAGGAGGTTGAGGAGGGGGAAGAGTATGGAAGGAAAATGGGGAGCACGCGTATTAGGCCGGCTAAGTACACGCGCGTTACTCCAGCTGCGGACTGGAACCTTAAAGCGAGGTGAGGATTGGGGAGAGTAAGCTGGACGTAAGAGGTACAAAGCAGGCTGAGAGAGGTCGTTGGTGGGGGGGTAGGGCGAGGCAGAGCTCTGAGAAGCGTGTGTGTGTTTTTAAAACCTCTCGAGCGATGGGCGTGGAAGGCCAGGCGGCTTACACCTGAAGACACTCCCTGTTGGCTAGGGATTGGTTGTTTAGGGTCAATTTCAAATACTAGTGGCTACCTTGACCAGTGGTCACCTGGGTGCTGGAAAGGAGGAAGTTGGAACAAAGAAGAATGGCTCTTCAGTTGGATCCTCCATGAGAACCGTGTGCTTTGGCACATAGGGGGGTTAATCCCTTTATAATGGAGACAGCGAGTCTGGCCTGTATGCAAGAGTCTTTTGTTTGAATGCAAACCCGTGACTGTAATATGTGACACCCGGCAAGCAAGCTATGGGGACCCTCTGAAGTGATTTTAGCCAGCATCTCATAGTCCTGGCCTGGCCTCTGTTCCTTCTCTGGGCTTTTCCCCATGGCGCTTTATTATACAGTCTCTTAGCTGGAACACTCTCAGGTTCATAACAGCATAAAACAGTCCAGAAATAGCCCAATAAAGGCGGCTGGGCTAACAAGGAGCCCCTTGTAAGAAGATCTCTGTAAGCTCTTGGAGGATTGGCTGCATTGGGGGGGGTGTCGCCTAATAGGCAAAGGAGTTCCTGCGACAAAAAGAGCCCTGGTTGTAATATAGATAGCGTATCGGTGGTGGTGGGGTATGTTGGGTTGTGGACTCAGGGCTCTTTTTGTAGCAGGAACGCCTTTGCATATTAAGCAACACATCCCCTAACGTAGCCAATCCTCCAAGAGCTGACAGTAGCGCCCCCCCTGAGAAGAGCTCTGTAAGCTCTTGAAGGATTGCCTGCATTAGGGGTGTGTCGCCTAATATGCAAAGGAGTTCCTGCTACAAAAAGAGCCCTGGTTGTAATGTAAATCATGGGTGCAACCTCATTTGGAGTACTGTGTACAGTTCTGGTCGCCACGTCTCAAAAAGGATATTATAGCATTGGAAAAAGTGCAGAGAAGGGCAACTAGAATGATAAAAGGGTTGGAACACCTTCCCTAGGAAGAAAGGTTAAAACGCTTGGGGCTCTTTAGCTTGGAAAAACGACGGCTGAGGGGTGACATGATCGAAGTTTATAAGATTATGAATGGGACTGAGCAGGTTGAGAAAGAAGCACTTTTCTCCCTTTCTCACAATACAAGAACTCGTGGGCACTCCATGAAATTGCTGAGCAGTCGGGATAGAACAGATAAAAGGAAGTCCTTCTTCACCCAAAGAGTGATTAACGTATGGAATTCACTACCGCAGGAGGTGGTGGCAGCTGCAAGCATGGAGAGTTTCAAGAGGGAATTAGATAAACATATGGAGCAGAAGTCCATCAGTGGCTATTAGCCACAGGGTATAGATGGGAACTCTCAGTCAGGGGCAAGGTGATGCACTCTTGGTGCTGGAGGGGCAGCAGTGGGAGGGCTTCTAGTGTCCTGGCCCCACTGCTGGACCTCCTGATGGCACCTGGTATATTTTGGCCACTGTGTGACCCAGAGTGTTGGACTAGATGGGCCATTGGCCTGATTCAACATTGGCTTCTCTTATGTTCTTAAATAGCCTATCGTTGTTGGTGGGGTGTGTTGGGGTGTGGACTCAGGGCTCTTTTTGTAGCAGGAACTCCTTTGCATATCAGGCGACACACCCCGTAATGTAGCCAGTCCTCCAAGAGCTTACAGGAGCCCCTGTGAGAAGAACTCTGTGAACCAACCAGAAATCTAAAAACAGAACGGAGATAAAGCATAAGTATTCACATCACACATTAAATGAATGCAAAAACTACATTGTTAAGATCCTGTGTTCAGCAAGCTCTACACAGCAGGATAGACCACAGACTATAACAATTTATCCGAGTAGATCTGCACATCGCTTAGTGCAGGGTAACTCTATTGCCTGTGCAGAAAAGCCCTCTTGAACAATACAGTTTTGCATAGTTTCCGGGAGGCCGGGAGAGGGGAAACCTCGTTGACCTCCTTGGGGCCATGACGGAGAAGGCCCGTGTACGGGCAGTTGTTGATCTTGCCTGCTTGCGGATTGGCACCCGAGGTTTGTGCCTGTGAGATGCTGCAATTCAGTATGAGGACCCCTCTTTCGCCATAGGGTGGTCCCAAAATATTTCGCTGCCCCCAAATGCCACCACCACCACCACCACGCATCACAGCTGTCTCCCAGAATCCCAGAAGAAGATGCTGGGGCACATTTCTGAGACCGTCCGTGTGTGACCATGCCAGCATTTAGGGCAGGGTCTCCAACGTGGTGCCCGTGGGCGCCTTAGTGCTTGCCAATTCTCTTCCTGTTGCCCACCAAGTGTTTTTAGGAGTGGGTGGGGCCAGATGGGGCTTTTCCCCAGCAAGGCTTTTGATTGGCCATTGGAGATCTGATTGGCTGTGCAGGTTTTGAAGAGTGCTGCTCTGGTGGCGGCGGCTGCAACCACCACACAAGGATCTTCACAATATGATGAATGGTAAGTTGCAGCAGACATTTTTTGGCTGGCTCCAACTCCTGCAGCAATCCGTTTTATGTCAGCCGTTTTGTGAGCTAGAGGCCAAAAAACTGTGAGCTAGCTCACACTCACTCGGCTTAGAGGGAACACTGTAAATCTCGCCATAATCCTGTGAAGTAGGTTAGGCTGTCTTGTTTTTCCACACTGGGGTAAACAGCAACTTAGAGCTTCCTGTTTTCAGTGGGAGCATCGCCAAAGGAGAAGGAATTAATTGACCCCCCTCCCAACCATGGCCCTATAATCACCAAGAGAAAAGAATGATAGAACTACGTGACCCAGGGTTGCCAGCCTTCAGGTAGGAGAGAAGAAGCAAACAACCGTGATGTGTTTAAGCCAAAAAAAAAGGTCTCCAAGGACTAGAGGTTTCCTTTCCCAATATTCACTTTATTGGAGGCAATTCAGACGCCATCAGTGCCAACAATCTGGCAGAGCTTCCTTATTTCAAGCTGGCAAAATTATTTTGTGTTCTTGTCTCCCCCTCCCGTGTGCCGTTTCCCCCTATCCCAGATCCGAAGTGCCACCAGCCCGCGAGGCGCCGACGCCGCTCCTTGCAGCTCCTGGACTCCAAGGCCAGCAAAGGTACGTGGGAAGGAGTGGGGCCTGGTGGGCTACCCCAGGAGGTCCAAATGCGATGAGCGACGGCATGAAAGGCACGTGAGACTGGAAGACGGCTCGCATCCAAAGTCTGCTTGCGTTGGGGGGCATGCAGCGGAAGTGACGGGCAGTCAATTCAGGACAGACAAACGGAAATCCTTCCGGACGCGAGTGATTAAAATGTGGAATTCGGTGCCAGTGAGGGTAGCAATGGCCACAAAGACAGACATCTTTCAAAGGGGATTAGACAGATTCACGGACGAGAGATCCATGGTGACTAAAGGGAACCTCCACATTAAGAGGCACTGTACCTCTTAATCTGAGTGCCAGGTGGCAACATCAGGGGAAGGCCTCATCCGCTATGTCCCATTGTTGGACCTCCAGAGGAACTGGTTCACCACTATGTGAGACGGGGTGCTGGACTAGATGGACCCTCCCTGGTCTGACCCAGCAGGGCTCTTCTGGTGTCCTTATCAGGGGAAGGCCTCGGCCTCTCTGCCCTGTTGCTGGCCCTGCAGAGGAACTGGCTGGCCCCTGTGTGAGACGGGAGGCTGGACTGGATGGACCCTCCCTGGTCTGGCCCAGCAGGGCTCTTCTGGTGTCCTTCTCAGGGGAAGGCCTCGGCCTCTCTGCCCTGTTGCTGGCCCTGCAGAGGAACTGGCTGGCCCCTGTGTGAGACGGGGAGGCTGGACTGGATGGACTCTCCCTGGTCTGACCCAGCAGGGCTCTCCTGGTGTCCTTCTCAGGGGAAGGCCTCGGCCTCTCTGCCCTGTTGCTGGCCCTGCAGAGGAACTGGCTGGCCCCTGTGTGAGGCGGGAGGCTGGACTGGAGGGACCCTCCCTGGTCTGACCCAGCAGGGCTCTTCCAATGTCCTTATCAGTGGAAGGCCTCATCCTCTATGTCATGTTGTTGGACCTCCAGAGGAACTGGTTCACCACTTTGTGAGATGGGGTGCTGGACTAGGTGGAGCTCCGATAAAGGCCTTCGGAGCTCACTCTCAGGGCCCAGTCCGGCCGGCCTGACCTGGAGGTGTGCTCCGAAGGCATTTAAATGCCTTCAGAGCTGACTGGGGTTGGACCACAGGCAGGTGGTGGGCTCCGATGGCATTGAAATGCCTTCGGAGCTCTCTTCTGAACCTGCCCACGAACCTCCATGAAAACATGGAGGTTCATGGGCGGATGCGACGAGCTAGTTTCCCAAACCCCTGGTTCGTGCCGAACCCAGGTTCGTAAATCAGCTCCGGGGCTCTGCAACCTTATGCACAATTGCTCCTGGCTTTTCGGGTTGGCGTTCACACTTCCTGGAAGCGGAATGAAGTGGGATAAAGACGCTCTCCGGGATTTGCTACCACTTTTACCAGGTATCTTTTAAACGCAGGAGCAAAGCGGAACAGCATGGGTTGACTATGGGTGGGAAACGCCAGGCAGATGTGCCTGTGTGAACCCCCCTCTAATCCGCTTGTAAAACATGGCTGAAACATGGCTAGAGCGGGGCAAACTGCCAGTCTGAACTCAGCCACCTTCTCTGCCATTTCCCTGGTTCACCGAGGCTTGTGTGTTTCAGTGGCCCAGTATCAGGACCGGCTGCTGAAGACCTGCTGTGAAGACGGCATGCAGGACAACCCCATGGGCCACAGCTGCGAGAAGCGAGCGGAATACATCCTCGAGCAGAACGAGTGCAAAGCGGCCTTCCTGGAATGTTGCAAATACATCAGGAGCATCCGGGACGAGAACGCGCGGGAGGAACAGCTGGTCCTGTCAAGAAGCAAGTAGAGGGTTTCGGGTTTCTTTTGGGGCTAGGGGAGGGGCGCAGTGTAGGGTTGCCAACTCTGGGTTGCCATATTCCTGGAGATTTGGGGTGGAGGATGGGGAGGGCAGGGACCCCAGCGGTGTACAATGCCTCCGAGGCATCCATTTCCTCTGCGGGAACTGATCTGGCATCTGGAGATCACTGGTGATTCGAAGAGATCTCCAAGCCCCACTTGGAGTTTATAGTACAGGAACTGAGGGTCACAGTCAGTGTTCCCTCTAAGCTGAGTTAGTGTGAGCTAGCTCACAGTTTTTTAGCCTCCGGCTCACGCGTTTTTTGTCTTTGCTCAGGAAAGGAGGGCTCCAGAGCAAACTAATTTATGCAGCAGCCAAATCGCTCGCTCACAACTTTAATGCCAATAGCTTGCAAAGTAGAATTTTTGCCTACAAGACACCACAGCTTAGAGGGAACATTGGTCACAGTGTTAGGAAGATATGGAAGATATTGACACATATGTGACGCTGTGTATAATAGATGTATGCTTAGGGCAGATTCATGTTGTGCTTTTTATCTTTTTATTTTTAAATTTCTTAAAATATTTCTATACTATTATATAAATATTGATGTCAAGTTTTACCAAACATGAGTTCACCAAAACAACACATCAGAGTGCAGGTTTACACTGTGTTCAAACATTCAAACAGCACATTGTCAGTTTCACAGTCACTAGTCCCATGGGACTCTAGTAATTTACCCATATCAAATACAATCTTTTTCAAGGACAGAGATATACATACAAGATGTAAGGCGCAATAAATTCTCTTTGTGAGTATAAAACTCTGCCTGATAGAACTTGAGAGATATGCTCTCCTAAATAAGTTATTGTATGTCTTGTATGTACATCACTGTCCTTGAAAAGGTTTATAAGATTATGAATGGGATTGAGCAGGTTGAGAAAGAAGTACTTTTCTCCCTTTCTCACAATACAAGAACTCATGGGCACTCCATGAAATTGCTGACCAGTCAGGTTAGAACAGATAAAAGGAAGTCCTTCTTCACCCAAGGAGTGATTAACACATGGAATTCACTGCCACAGGAGGCGGTGGCAGCTACAAGCATGGACAGTTTCAAGAGGGAATTAGATAAACATATGGAGCAGAAGTCCATCAGTGGCTATTGGCCACAGGGTATAGATGGGAACTCTCAGTCTGGGGCAGGTGATGCACTCTATTCTTGGTGCTGGAGGGGGCAGCAGTGGGAGGGCTTCTAGTATCCCGGCCCCACTGCTGGACCTCCTGATGGCACCTGGTATATTTTGGCCGCTGTGTGACAGAGTGTTGGACTAGATGGGCCATTGGCCTGATTCAACATTGGCTTCTTTTATGTTCTTATGTTATATGACTCTACTAATTTACCCGTATTGAATACAATCTTTTTCAAGGACAGAGATATACATACAAGACGTAAGGCGCAATAAATTCTCTTTTTGAGTATAAAACTCTGCCTGATAGAACTTGAGAGATATGTTCCCCTAAATAAGTTATTATGTTTGCCGCAAGAGTTCCGATGGGACCCTGGAAAATATGCTGCTATTTTAAGAGTTTTATACTCACAAAGAGAGTTTATTGTGCCGTAGGTCTTGTATGTACATCACTGTCCTTGAAAAGGATTGTATTCGATAGGGCTAAATTACTAGAACCCTGCGGGGCTAGCCATTGTGAAACTGACAAGGTGCTGTTTGAATGTTTGAACATAGTGTAAACCTGCAATTTGATGTAATTGTTTTGGTGAACCTATGTTTGGTAATACTTGACACCAATATTTATATAATAGTATGGATACAGAAATATTTAAAAAAGAAAAAGCACAAAATGGATCTACGTTAAGCCTACATCTATTATACACAGCGTCATATATTTTTCCATACAAACTTGGAGTTTGTCAACTCCAGGTGGAAGATTTTGGTGGGTATAACTGGATTTGTTCCTCTGTAGGGTTTTCTCTGAATAGCACCTGTCTCCAGATGGAAGATTTCGCTGGTATGTCTCAAAAACGTGCCAGGGCAGGAGTGCAAACTCTTTTGAAGTTTTTCTCGTTTATATCTGCCAAGGTCTGTGGGGCCTTATAAACAAAAAGACAGAGGAAGAGGGAAGGAAAGATATGGGAGTCCCAAGGGACAAAGAAGCACACACACAAACTCAGCTGGGGAGAAAGGGTCCTGTGCAAGTATCTGCCCATCTGTCAGGGCAACGAGATATTTACCCAGCTGGCCACATCCAAAGTCGCTAGCCACTGATTAGGGGCACAGCTCTACAGCCCTGTTCCACACCCTCTGCAGAAATGAGGGCTTGGAACTCCTGCCACCCACAGAAGCCGAGGGCTTTCAGTCCCCTTGTCAAGCGAACCTCTCTCTCCAAGCATCACAGAAGGGTTCCAGGGCTTTCCGAGGCCGCTCTCCTCCCCTGATGCGGAGGACGGGGCCATTTCTGAGGAACTGAGCCTGTACTCTGGTTTGAGCATCCGAGTAGGGCAGCCAACTCCAGTTTGGGAAATTCCTGGAGACCTGGCAGTGGTGTCTGTGGAGGGCGGAATTTGGAGAGGGAGCTCAGCGGTGGGCGTGTGATGCCAGTGTGTTGCCAGGCAACTGGCGGGGTGGGAGGCTTACTGGCAGCGGGGGAAGGCCTACGCCTGAATCACAGTGCCGTGGCTGGCAACACTGTAGTGGCACTTTCAGCGTGAGCTGGAACGGATGTAAGCACTTCACCAGTGACCCTAGATACTCTGGTATCTGGGCAAAAACTCTGTGGTAGGTGTCCTTTTTATCATAGAGTTTTTGCCCAAATACCAGAGCATCCTGTGTTACTGGCGACACAGTGTCATCGCTCCCAGTGTGCGCTGGAAGTCAAACGGCCGTGTTGCTGCTAACGCCGCTGCAAAGTCAACCGGGGCCTCCCCCCGCTGCCAGTAAATCCCCCTCCGGTGAGCAGATCAGCCGCATCACAAGTAAATGCACTTTGCAAGGTATCTGTGTAGTGTAAACTTTATCGCTCAGTGTGAATTGAAGCTGTTTGTTTGCACGGAGAATTCTTGGTAATTGTGTCACGGTGTTGGTTTGGTTTACTTACCCGCCCGGAGGATGACAACCCTACACCTTCCCTTGCTCGAAAGCCAGTCGAATCCGACTCTAGGGTTGCGGTGCTCATCTCCGTTTCAAAGCCGAAGAGCCAGCGCTGTCCGAAGACATTTCCGTGGTCATGTGGCCAGCATGACTAAACACCCAGGCGCACAGAACGCTGTTACCTTCCCACTGAAGTGGTACCTATTTATCTACTTGCAATTTCTTGCTTTTGAACTGCTAGGTTGGCAGGAGCTGGAACTAGAGACAGGAGCTCACTTCGTCGTGCGGCACTCTCGGGTCTCGAACTGCTGAACTACTGACCTTCCACAGCCTGCAGTTCAGTGTCTTAACCACAGGCAGACACTAATTACAAAAAGAAACCAACTCTTTTGTGTCCTGGTTAAGTCGCCTTTGAAGTCAGCTTTCCTACCGTGCCTCTCTTTTCTCCTTCTTTTCTCTTTGAGCCAGTGAAGAAGAAGCAGAAACTCCCCCCTCCCCGCTGCCCAGAATCTCTGAGGATTGGCCTCAGATAGAGAAATCCCTCTTCCTTTTGTTCGCCTCCGTTTGCATCCTTCCGGTCTCCTTCCAGAAGGTTTCAAGGAGGACATGAATCAGGACGGGCTTTTTGACTTTGGGGCCAATCCACTTACCCACATGTGACGTACTAAACGAAGTTTCTTCAGCCAGGCCAGTTCCCATCTGTTTTAGGGTGGCCTCTGAGTATCAGCAGAGTGCACATTAACCACTTGTTTCCCAAAGCTGAACGTCTTACACAAGTTACCCATGTGGTGGATGCTGGGGGTCAATACAGCAGTGTTATTGTGAGGACTAAGGGGCTCCTGCCAACCTAGCAGTTCGAAAGCAAGAAATTGCAAGTAGATAGATAGGTACCGCTTCAGTAACAGCGTTCCGTGCGCCTTGGTGTTTAGTCATGCCGGCCACATGACCACGGAAGCGTCTTCGGACAGCGCTGGCTCTTCGGCTTTGAAACGGAGATGAGCACCGCAACCCTAGAGTCGGATTCGACTGGCTTTCGAACAAGGGAACCTTTACCTTTACCTAAGGGGGTTAAGCCAAAAACTTCAGGGAACAGCGGGACAAATTTAGAGTCCAGTGGCACCTTCAAGACCAACAAAGGTTTATTCATGGTATGAACTTCGTGTGCAGGCATATTTTTTCAAATACACTACCACATTATGTTGTCGAAGGCTTTCATGGCCGGAGTTCATTAGTTGCTGTAGGTTTTCCAGGTTGTGTGGCCATGGTCTTGGCACTGTAGGACCTGACGTTTCGCCAGTAGCTGTGACTGGCATCCTCAGAGGTGTAACATAGAAAGATGGAAGACTCTCTGTGTCAAGAGATACTCTCTGTATCAAGAGTGCTCCATCTTTCTGTGTTATACCTCTGAGGATGCCAGTCACACCTACTGCCGAAACGTCAGGTCCTACAGTGCCAAGACCACGGCCACACCGCCCGGAAAACCTACAGCAACTAACACTACCACATTTTTCCAAATTCTACCTTCCTACCTTCCATTCCAGTGTGTTTGAAAAAAAAATGTGTATGCACATGAAAACTCACACCTTGAATAAACCTTTGTTGGCCTTAAAGGTGCCACTGGGCTCTAAATTTGTGCCACGGCTTCAGACCACCTGGAACTATCTTCAGGGAACAGGTAAGAGTCTGGGGAAGGGATTTAACGGAAGAGAGGCGGTGTTGTGTATGTCTCCTGGAAGGGGTTTGTAGGCATTGTCTCAGTCTGGGCCCGCTCTTATGCGCATTGACAGTATACGTGAGGCACGCCAACCCAGTGCATGCCAACGTGTAAACCACCTGCAGACGCTTGAGATCCCAGTGCTGGCATCTCCATGGTGTTCAGAGGACAAGAAGCCACCAAATCCTTTCCACGTTAGATCTCTAGAATCGCCAGCCACGTGTGGAGAGATGGTAGCCCCCAATTGTTGTTGTTCAGTCGCACAGTTGAGTCCGACTCTTCGTGAACCCATGGACCAGATCACGCCAGGCCCTCCTGTCTTCCGCTGTCCGCTGCTGAAGTTTGCTCAATTTCATGTTCGTTGCATCAATGACACTGTCTAACCATCCCATCCTTTGCCGTCCCCTTCTTCTTTGACCTTCAATCTTTCCCAGCATCAGGGTCTTCTCCAGTGAGGGCTCCCTTCTCATTTGGTGGCCAAAGTATTTGAGTTTCAGCTTCAGGATCTGGCCTTCCAGGGAACAATCAGGGTTGATTTCTTTTAGGATTGACTGATTTGATCTCCTTGCAGTCCAAGGGACTCTCAGAGTCTTCTCCAGCACCATAGTTCAAAAGAATCTATTCTTCGGCGCTCGGCCTTCCTTATAGTCCAACTCTCGCAGCCATACATTACTACGGGGAATATCATTGCTTTGACCATGCGGACTTTTGTTGGCAAGGTGATGTCTCTGCTTTTTATCATGCTGCTTAGGTTTGCCATCGCTTTCCTCCCAAGGAGCAGGCGTCTTTTAATTTCATGGCTGCAGTCACCATCTGCAGTGATCTGGGATCCCAGGAACGTGAAGTCTGTCACTACTTCTACGACTTCCCCTTCTATTTGCCAAGGAGTGATGGGGCCAGATGCCATGGTCTTAGTTCTTTTGATGTTGAGCTTCAAGCCCACTTTTGTGCTCTCCTCTTTCACCCTGAGCAAGAGGCTCTTTAGGTCCTCTTCACTTTCTGCCATCAGAGTGGTGTCGTCTGCATATCTGAGGTTATTGATCTTTTCCCCAGCAATCTTAACTCCGGCTTGTGATTCATCCAGGCCAGCATTTCGCATGATGTACTCTGCATATAAGTTAAATAAGCAAGGTGACAATATACATCCTTGTCGTACTCCTTTCCCTATGCTAAACCAATCAGTTGTTCCATATCCGGTTCTAACTGTTGCTTCTTGACCCTTATACAGGTTTCTCAGGAGACATGCGAGGTGGTCCAGTACTCCCAACTCTTTAAGAACCTGCCATAGTTTATTGTGATCCACACAATCAAAGGCTTTAGCATAGTCAATGAAGCAGAAGTAGATGTTTTTCTGGTACTCTCTTGCTTTCTCCATAATCCAGCGAATGTTGGCAATTTGCCCCCAATACGTCAACATTTTAGCCAATCCCTCCCCCGCCGTGAGAAAACAAGCCCTCCTTTCCCTGCCCCCCGGCTAAGTTGGTGTCTCTCGATTCCCCAGGTGACGTCGATGACGGTTTCTTAGCCGATGACGAGATTGTCTCCAGAACCGAGTTTCCTCAGAGCTGGTTGTGGCAAATGGAACGTCTGACCACACCTCCCAACGACCAGGGGTACCTGCCTTTTCGTCTTCTGCGCCGTGGCATTGGCACATATCACTGGAAGCAGCGTTCCCTCTAAGCTGAGTTAGTGCGAGCTAGCTCAGTTTTTGGGCCTCCCACATTTTTTTGTCTTCGCTCAGGGAACTAACTTATGCAGTAGCTAAATGGCTCGCTATCAGGTTCTCTAGGAAGTCAGTCAAACACCAGGCTTCATAAAGAAGATGGCGTTTATTGGAAGCAGTTCTAAGAGACACGGTAACACTCCATTGTCAGTGGTGACCAGATCAAAACAGGCACCCACGGTTATACTAGCTTTGAAATGCCCCCCCCCCATCTATCTACCAATAGTTGCCAAGCGCGTGCGCAGCAAAGGTGCGAAAGTTGTAAATAAAACCAAACGGCCAGAGCTGTCCCAACCAGAGGAAAACAGAGAAAAGAGTCTGTGGGACCCAAGGACATTTGGTGAGATAGCAGATTGCCCAGGCGCTGTAAATCTGGGTTTCCTAGGCAACCTGTTCACCTCCCTACATTCCAGGACATGAAAAGTTGCAGACCATCCCTCCCTCCTTCCCTTCTTTCCATCTCATGTCAGGGTTACCTGACACTCACAATGCTACCGGCATTAAAGTTATGAGCGAGCGATTTGGCTACTGCATAAAACCGTTTGCTCTGGAGCCCTCCTTCCGGAGCAAAGATGAAAACGTGTGAGCCGGAGGCTAAAAAACTGTGAGCTAGCTCACACTAACTCAACTTAGAGGGAACTCTGGTCTTGGCATTGCAGGACCTGACGTTTCGCCTGTAGCTGTGACTGGCATCCTCAGAGGTATAACACATAAAGACAGAGTATTCTCTGTGTCAAGGTGAGAAGAAAAATGGTAGGCAGGTAGTTTATATCTACTCAGGAAGGTGGGGTAGGGCCGAGTCATTATCATGTAGGAGTCCCCCAGGCTGTGAAACATGCTAATGGAGGAGCTTTCCTGAGGAGGTTCTTTTGTTAGATCTTTAGCCTTCCCCTTAGATGCATGGAAAGGATGGAATCAGGGTTGTGGGCAAAAAGGTTGTGGGCTCCCGCCCTTCTGTTTGACTACTTCACTGGCTTGCTGTCTGTAGGGTAGCCATAGTTCCTCTTCAAAAGCTGACCAAGCGACCGGCCACTTGCAGAAAGTCTCTCTCTGAAACAAGTAGAGTCAGGCTGGAACGTTAAGTCAAATGCACCACCACCACTACTGAAAACCAGCCCTTGTGCCTTTTTCTGTAGGACGAAAGAACACTCTGATACTATAGAGCTGTATATTCCACACCTCTGCTTCACACTGCTAGGTGGTGATCGCAGAGGGATAAGAGGGCAGGGAGAACTGCAGCATCGTGCCATCAGAACTGGGATCAGTTGTTCTAGCTGTTACCAGAGGGGAGGGGGGAATCGGTCATCTGCCTCCCATTTTCTGCAGCAGCCTCGTGGTCTCAGTCCAGTTCGAAACTGCACCTCTGGTCCACTTTTATGCTTTGAAGGGGTCTGACGGGGCACCTTCTCTTTGCATCTAGGATCTCATCCAAGACAGTGTCGGTTTTCCTGAAAGATTCCATCACGACCTGGGAAGTGCTGGCCGTGAGCATTTCAGAAACTAAAGGTAAGGGTCTTGTAAGCCACGGAGCGGCAGGGTGGGGCTGAGCAAATGGTGGTGAGTTTATAGCGGGGGTCCCCGCGGCACCCGCTGACACCTTTCCTGCTGCCCATCAAGTGTTTTTTGGTTCCAGGCAGTATGGTTTCCTATGATCAATTATTTAGAAAATAGCAAAACCATTCCAAACAACCCGGCCTATAGAAATTTACTGTTCTTTTGATTGCATTGTACTGTATTTGACTATGTTACCATCCAAAATAGCCTTAAACTTAGCATGATGTCCTGTTTGTATTGAACTTCTTGATTTTAGTTATCTGACCTGGCTAATGAAAACCGGTGATCTTCTTTTCTGTGCCCTCATTGAATGTTATCCAGTGTTGAAATAGTTTTTGTATCGTTATCTATTGCTGAACACTGTTGTAACAATATTGGGAAAATTTAATAAAATATAAATTTTTAAAAAAGTGTTTTTGGAAAGTGGGAGGGGCTTTTGCCCAGCGAGGGTTCTGATTGGCCACTGGAGATTTGATTGGCGGTGCAGAGATTTAACAACGTTGCTTTGGCGGCAGCTGTCTCTGCAGCACAATGATCTGACCGGAAGTAAGCTGCGGCAGCGGCCATTTTGTGGCTGGTTCCGCCTCCTGTGGCATCCATTTTGTGGCGGTGCCCGCCATGCTGCGTCAGAATTCCAAAGGTGCCCGCAGGCTGTAAAAGTCTGGGGGGGGGGCGCTGGTTTATCGTTTGCCTTGGAAAACACAGAGGACGCAAAAGGGGTAGTTGAGGCGTAACCTTGTTTCTTCCTTCCTCCCTTTCCCCCTCATTCCAGGGGTCTGCGTGGCCGACCCTTACGAGATCATCGTGAGGAAGGACTTCTTCATCGACCTGCGGGTGCCTTACTCAGTGGTGAGAAACGAGCAGGTGGAGATTCGGGCGATCCTCTACAACTATCGGGAGGAAGACATCACGGTGAGCTTGTGGATTCTGGCGGAGGGGTTGGGTTGGGGGGTCGGAATGCCCCACATACATTGCCTTGCATTAAAACAACTCGGTAAGGGGGGATCTGTTTCATTATTTACTTATTTTAAAACATTGATGAGCGCCTCTTCTTCCTTATGGCGCTCAAAGCGGCTTATGCAATAAATACGTACAGAAGAGGACGTTAAAAATACACAAAATTACAATTTAGGAATGCTCTAATCAAATAAATTTATTTATTTGTTGTTTCAATTGATACCCCGCCCTCCCCGCGAGCAGGCTCAGGCGGCTTACATGAGTTGGTACCCAGTATCATAAAAACCACATACAAAAATTAAAACAGCTAGACATAACGTTAACATTGAGCAGATAAAACCGTCTTCAGCTGCCTCCTAAAGATTAAGAGTGCGGGTGTTGTGGGTACTAGGTCTGCCGAGGCTGACTACTCCTCAGATGAGGAAGAGGCAGGGGGCAACCCAGCCTCCTCTGGAGAGTCAGCCCAGAAGAAGAACCCTCGACAGCACCTGGGGAGGAAGATCTCCCAGCAGCTGCACAGGAAGTGCAGCCAGAAGGAGAGACCGATCCTGAGCCTGTCCCAGTATTCCCAGTTGCAGACACCCCGAGGCCAGACTCCCCACCCAGTTCCGCCAAGTGCCCCAGATGTAGGGCATGCCAGAGGCTGACTATGCAGGAGCGAAGAAGGAGTGCCAGACTGCAGCTCTTGCAAAGGCAACAGCAGGAGCTGTAAGACTTGGCAGATGTGACTCCCAGGGAAGGAAGGACCTGCTCAGAAATACTCCACGCCCCTTCCTCAGTATGGCCATAGGCGTCATCTTCAGGGGGGCTGGGGAGCTCAAGCCTCCCCGAAAGTACTGAGCCCCCCCGGAGGCAGCTGGTGTCAGCCAGAGCCTTTCTACCCCCCTCCCATCCTCCACCCCATTTTGAAAGCGGAGGGTTTTCCCCTCCGCTTTCTGAGACTGTTCTGCTGGGCTGGGAGGGAAGTCAAGGGGGTGGGGGCTTGCTTCCTCCTGGAGCTAAGCTCCACCCACAGTTCCCAGAAGCCCCGCTCAGTTCAACGTGGAGAGCTGCACGTGGAGGCTAGCTTCGAGGCAGCACATGCTGCCTCTGCTTGCTGCCGCCACCAGCCTGAAGGGTAAGTAGGTGGGGGTGTAAGGAGTGGGGGATTGTTTCAGGTGGGGTGGGGTGGGTGGGAGCCCAGGGCTGCAGCCACCCAGCCATCCTGCAAGTCCAAGCAGGGGAGGTGGGAGAGGATTGGAGGATTGGGGAGGGGAGCTGGGCAAGAATGGAGGGAGGGGAAGGTGGGGGGCCCTTCTGTGGCCTCTGGTTGCCCCTGCCATCGGTGAGTGGCTTGCTTTCTCCTGCAGTCCAGTTTAAACTGGGCTGCAGGAGAAAACAAAACCCAGGAACCCTTGTGCTGCACGGAGCACATTGCTCCAGGATACAGAAAATCCTGGGCTCACTTTCTCCTGTAATGGGGGGGGGCCCTGCGCTTTCTGTCCCCCTCTCTCTTTCTGTTTCTCTTT
Organism: Gekko gecko; assembly: GCA_029375565.1. Lineage (NCBI taxonomy): Eukaryota > Metazoa > Chordata > Lepidosauria > Squamata > Gekkonidae > Gekko > Gekko gecko. The sequence goes on along the minus strand of JAPDNY010000002.1, from coordinate 266,739,780 downwards.
CCCTTTCCCTTGAGATGTGTGAGAGCTGGAAACGCTGGGAAGCTGCCCCACCCCCACTTCCAGTCTGACTTTCTTCCCTTCCCTCTGTCTTTCATTTCTCTCTCCCAATCTATATGTTTTTTCCCCAGCTTCCCCCCTCTCCCTTGCTAAAATAGCCCCAGTTAGGATTGCCAGGTACCCCCTGGCCACCTCTGGGGGATGAGGGGAGGGTGGCCCAATCCAGGTTAGGAAACTCCTGGAGATTTGGGAATGGAGTCTGGGGAGGACGGGGACCTCAGTGGGGCACAATGCCATAGAGTCCACCCTCCAGAACATCATTTCCCCCCCCAGGAAAACTGATCTCTTTAGACTGGCAATGAGCTGTAATTCCAGGGGATCCCCAGGTCCCACCTGGAGGCTGGCATCCCTAGCTCCAGTGCTGAAATTGGAAGCTCTGGTTCTGCTGTGTGACTTGGTGCATGCAAACCTCTGGCATTGGCTTACATTTGCCAAACCACCCAGGTGGAGGAGGGGAGGGGTGTCATTCTACCAAAAATGAGAGTGTTTGGGTTTCTCTGTGAGTTTGAGGACTGGAACTGGCACTGAAGTGAGATTGGAAAAGTTTGTGTGGCTTTCTTGTGTTACAGTAATAATTATGCTACAATACAGTTTGTTAGTCCTAAAGGTGCTACTGAGTGTTTTACTATTTTGTATGCTATGGCAGTGATATGAGAGCCAATTGAGCTGTGGGTCCATCTCATGCTACTGACAGTAGTTATACATTACACCTTGCCCAAATGGTTCTGGGCATTAAAGCGCACTTGCCCTGGTGTGATGTAAAATGCTAGCAAGTCATAGCCAACTCATGGTAACCCTGTAGGATTTTCAAGGCAACAGACATTCAAAGATGATTTGCCATTGCCTGACTGTGCATCATGTCCCTGGTATTCCTTGGAGATCTCCCATCCAAATACTAGTCAGAGCTGACTCTGCTTAGCTTCCAAAATCTGATGACATCAGGCTAACCTGAGCCATCTGGGTCCATGGCATGGTGCTGTGTGGGTGCTTCCCAGGCAATAATCTTCAACCTATTCTTGGAAGCCACAATCATTAGGAAAGAGCCATGTGATAGAAGTGTAATAATAATTTACTCATAGTTGCAAGAGCCAATAAGATTTGAGTTTGATGGGGGATTGGGCAAATTGATCTAAGGAACTGAAAGAAGAGAAAGTATTAGCAAGCTCAGTGGTTAAGGATTTATAGTCCAATCCTGAGGACACTGAGAAAGAATGTCTGAAAATGTCATACAGGTTTCTGTGGACCTTGCAATAGCATTGTAGCTAACCCCAACTAAGAAACTTCCATGCTGTTTCTATAATTTCTCAAATGTACTTCACACCAACTGTGCATCTCCATTCCTTTCTAATTCCTCTCAACTATGTACAGCTTTCTATGTTGTGCTTCATTTGGACTGCTTTGCTTTCTCAGTTCCTAGCCCCCTTCTTTTCTATAACCATGGATCTACATCCCCTTCCTCAAGCCTTGCTGCTTGTCCCAACTCTCTAAAGTCAGACCAGTTTGGCCAGTGGCAACCGAAAATACATCTGTCTGTCCAGGAAGTTCAACTAAATGCCACTAGAGGTTTTGTCACCACTGCTACATCACTTAATGCATTACAATATTGGTTCATGTTCAGGCTATAATTTATGATGTTTTAGTTTGGGAAGATCTGTGTTCTTGGTCACATCAGTTGGTGCTATTTTTTTCCTGTAAAATCCTCTTCCATCCCAATGGACTCTGCTGCTCACATGTTGTCTGTCAATCCCCTCTTTATTCCACCCTTCCTCCAGTCTCCCTTCCCTTATATTGACCTCACAACAATGGCAGTATCACCCAGCCTGATGAAGGGGCTTTGACTCTTGGAAGCTTATTCCCTGAAACTCTTGTTGGTCTCTAATATGCTCCTGGACTCAAATCTAACTGTCCCAGTATCACCGAGTAAGTGTCATGCAAAATGTAGATCTGAACATGGGTCTCCTCAGTCCACACTGGTCTTCATGCCATTGGTCCATCTACTTCAGCATGGTCTGCTCTGATGCAGGTGAGCTCTACAGGCTCAAACAGAGAAAGATCCTTTCCAACAGCTGTTCTCTTAGACCTCCTCGGTTTAAACCTTTATCCTTTGGCACGCAAAGCATGGTCTCTCTACCATCAGTCCATCAGTGTAATCATTGTCTGCTCAGACTGGCAGTGGTTCTCCAGGGTTCTTTGCAGAGGATTTTGCCCATGCCGTGTTTTGTTTCTGAGCCATTGGGGCTGGGGGGGGGAGGATGCAGGCGGGCTGCTTTTATTTGTAATGCAAAAGTATATTACCTCTTTCTAACAACATATGTCCATGCAAGATGTACATATGTTCACTGTAATATGTAAACAGGGCTTTTGTTTCTCCGAGTGGTGAGCAGGAAGAGAGGGAAATGGCAACAGATATGTTCTTGGTATGTACACCATCCAGGGAGAACACTTAACACTTAACTCATGTTTATGCCACACATCATTATCCTTGATTGGCATGCAGATCAGAGGCCTTTTAAAATTTCCTTTTGCCCTGTGTGCAGTCCAGAAGGAACATTGGCAAGGAATGTACACTCTATACGTGTGGTACAGTTTCAAAGGGACAACTAACTGGGATGTATAAAAGAAATGACAGGATTGCCCATTACAAACAATGGGAGAGATTTGAAGGCCCACTGGAGATAATAGGAGCCAGGAATGCCACATGGCTCCGCCTCCATAAATAGTGACAATGGCCTGTGATGTCACTGGCTCCTCCCTATGATGTCACTGGGCCTCGGTTCTTTTAAGGACCTAGCACAGCAATGCCTCTGGCCCAGCCCCAGCCCCCCTGGGAAATTGGAAAGTCTACGCCCTTGAGTATGGCAGCAACTCTGCATGCTCAGATCTGCTTCTGGAGTGTAGCAACTGCTCCTTGTTCTTGACTCCTGCAACCTTGGACTGATTCCCTGGCTATCTGACCTTTGGCTCTATTGCTTAACCTGATTCTGGACTATGTTTCTAGCTTCCAGTGTGTAGGTAACTGTGGTAACTGGCTGAGCCAGCACAGCGGGGGCCAGATGCACGTCCCTGGGACAGTTGTTCCATAATCGTGGGACTGAAAAGGCCCTGTCTTCTGTGTCTGCCAAACAAGCTTCTTTGATTGGTGGGACTGTCAAGGCTCAAGGGCAGCATACATAAAAAGACACATGTTGTTGTTGTTGTTCAGTCGCACAGTCGAGTCCGACTCTTCGCGACCCCATGGACCAGATTACGCCAGGCCCTCCTGTCTTCCGCTGTCCGCTGAAGTTTGCTCAATTTCATGTTCGTTGTATCGATGACACTGTCTAACCATCTCATTCTTTGCCGTCCCCTTCTTCTTTGACCTTCAATCTTTCCCAGCATCAGGGTCTTCTCCAGTGAATGCTCCCTTCTCATTTGGTGGCCAAAGTATTTGAGCTTCAGCTTCAGGATCTGGCCTTCCAGGGAACAGTCAGGGTTGATTTCTTTTAGGATTGACTGATTTGATCTCCTTGCAGTCCAAGGGACTCTCAAGAGTCTTCTCCAGCACCATAGTTCAAAAGAATCTATTCTTCGGCGCTCGGCCTTCCTTATAGTCCAACTCTCACAGCCATACATTACTACGGGGAATACCATCGCTTTGACCATGCGGACTTTTGTTGGCAGGGTGATGTCTCTGCTTTTTATCATGCTGTTTAGGTTTGCCATCGCTTTCCTCCCAAGGAGCAGGCGTCTTTTAATTTCATGGCTGCAGTCACCATCTGCAGTGATCTGGGATCCTAGGAACGTGAAGTCTGTCACTACTTCTAAGACTTCCCCTTCTATTTGCCAAGGAGTGATGGGGCCACATAGACACATAGGTTATAGTTAAAAACAATCCTAAAACCTTCTTCATTCCTGGGCAGGAACCTATGGGAGAAGACGGTCTTTCAGATACCCCACTCCCAAGCCATAAAGGGCTTTAAATTATTACAACTTACCCCACTATATATATCTGTTGTGGGGAGAGGAAGGTCCTGGTCTACCTCAGGTCACCCAACTGAGTTTGTAGCAAAGAAAATATTTGAACTGAGACTTTCCTGATTTGTAGCTCTGTCTCTTAGCTGCTGTGTGACGGCAGCTGTGAGACTGCTCATCCGCTAATATAAATGCAATGCTTTATTTTGATTTCTGTGTCTGCGGCGGGGGTGGGTGGGTGTTCAAGACTGCTGATGCCATGGGAAGCAGGCCCGTAGCCAGGTTTTTGTGGCTTGTGGGGCAATTTTTCTTTCTGGTGGGAATGAAGTTCTCAGTGCAGAAAGAAAAGCCGTGACCAGGATAGATCTCTAAATTGCAAGCTGTCAACCCACTTTAGACGACAGTTCTCAGTTGCTGCAAGTTAATCACTTCTGCCAGCCTAAGCAAAAATTCTGAGCACAAGCCAGCACTGCAGGTGGGGGTGATGACTTCTATAGTCAAGAAAGCTAACCCTTAGGCAGAAAAACTCTCTTAAAGGAGATCAGTTTCTTGACACAGAGTTAGAAGGGGTCCTAGAGGTCACCTACTCCAACCCCTTGATCAGTGCGGGAATTAGTCAACTACGGCACCCCACTCTAGTTAAAGGAGTACATGTTTAAAAATGATTGAAAAAAACATTTACAGGAGAAATTCTTGTGGGGCTGTGCCTTTAACAAAGGGGGCAGAGCCCCGCAAAACCCTACCATAGCTATGGGCCTAATGGGAAGAGATCTGAGGCTGGGCAGGCCATTTACCCAAACTACAAGCCACCAAAGTGGCTCTCTGTAGGCATACCTCCTTCAGTGGTGGGGATGCTCCGCCCCCTGTGGGTACTTCCCTGCTGCCTCTCATCTGCCTGGCACGGGGAGAAAATGGTGGCAAATGGGGGGAGCTATTAGCATCTCAATGCCCTCCCCATCCACCTGGAAGTGCAATTTTGTCCCTTGCTCAGAAATACATTTTCAAGACACCCCTTCCCCCTCTTTCTCGGCAGGTGCGGGTAGAGCTGGTCCACAACCCGGCCTTCTGCAGCGCTTCCACCGCCAAGCGAAGATACAGCCAGGTTTTCTCCATCAAAGGCCAGTCCTCCAAGGCGGTGCCGTTTGTGATCGTCCCTCTCCAACGGGGACTCCACGACATTGAGGTCAAAGCAGCTGTCTGGGGCCAGTATGTGTCGGACGGTGTCAAGAAGAAGCTGAAAGTTGTGGTATGTATGAAGTCAGGGCCTCCAGCACCTCTTGGAGAAAGAAAGGTGGAAATGAGCCAGCTTTTTGAGAGCCAGTTTGGCGTAGTGGTGAAGTGTGCGGACTCTTATCTGGGAGAACCGGGTTTGATTCCCCCACTCCTCCACTTGCACCTGCTGATGTGACCTTGGGTCAGTCACAAGTTCTGGCACAGCTGCTCTCTCAAGGACAGTTTCTGTCAGAAGTTCTCTCAGCCCCACCTACCTCACAGGGAGTCTGTTGTGGGGAGGGGAAGGGAAAGGAGTTTGTGAGCCGCTCTGAGACGCCTTTGGACAGTGAAGGGCGGGGTATAAATCCAATCCTCCTCCTTCTTCTTCTTCCTTCTTCTTCTTCTTCTTCTTCTTCTTCTTCTTCTTCTTCTTCTTCTTCTTCTTCTTCTTCTTCTTCTTCTTCTTCTTCTTCTTCTTCTTCTTCTTCTTCTTCTTCTTCTTCTTCTTCTTCTTCTTCTTTTGGAAAATTCCGTGAATGAGTGCATCTTGCCTGTTTAAAATCTCCACAGTTTAAAATCTCCAATCAGGACTGCCAATAAATTAAAGGTCAGCCAGTTCCATTAGTGTATCCCCCCCATTTAGGATTGCACTGTAAACCAATCAACTGCAGTCCTAAATAAAACCATCTCCTTCGGCCTCCTGAAGATCAGAAGTGAGGGGGCACCAGGCGCACCTCCCTGGGGAGGTTGTTCCCTATTTGTGGGGCTGTCACCGAAAAGGCCCCGTCTAGTGTGTCCACCAGGCGAGCTTCTTTGATTGATGGGACAGTCCTGAGTTTGGTCGCTTGGTAGGCCAGCTCACTTGGGCTCCATCCTCTCATACTTGTTTAACACCAACCCCACCGGGCCCCCGTTCCCTCAGAAATGTTCGGGGCAGGTTTGTGCTGGTCCTGGGGCTTCAGAGCTTCTCGCGTGACCCTGGAGATCTCGCTCCAACAGCTGTCCCTGGCCTTGCTCCCCACCTGAGCAAGGCAGGGAATGGAGGAAAGTTATTCTCTGTCTCTCTCTGTGTGTGTCTTGGATCTCTTTGGTAGTCAGTCGTCACTTATGGATGCCACCTCCAGAGTGGGACATGCCTGGAGATATTTTTTTTGGGGGGGAGCCTGGGGGAAGACAGGGTTTTGAGGAGGGAGAGTCCCCAATCTGGTTGCCCAGTCTCACCTGGCTTGTGGTAGTGGGGTCCCAGTTCCTCTCCGGGACTCTGGGACCCGGAAGTGACATCATCATGTCAGGCACATTGGGGCAGGGCCATGGCCATTTGAGGGAAAACCATAGAGTTTTCCCTCAAACGCTAGAGCGTCCCCCGCAACGTACCCCGGCGTGGCGACGTCACCTCTGGGTGACATCATCGTGCCGGGCACGCCACCGCAATGCCGGCACCGTGGGGGTGGGGTTCCTCCCAGTGGCCAGATCCAGGCCAGCGGGTAAGGGGCCTGTTGGGCAGGCAAATCCCCACCTACCCGGGAGACCTGGCAACCCTGGTCCCCAACCAGGTACACTGCCTTAGAGTTCACCTTCCAAAGCAGCCATTTTCTCCGGGGAGGAGTCTGAAGATCAGGTGTGATTGTGGGAGATCTCCAGGCCCCATCTAGAGGCTTGCAGGCCTAACGTCAGCCTGCTAGGCCCTTCCTTTGTCCCCAACTAGAGGCTTGCAGGCCTAACGTCAGCCTGCTAGGCCCTTCCTTTGTCCCCAACTAGAGGCTTGCAGGCCTAACGTCAGCCTGCTAGGCCCTTCCTTTGTCAACACCAAGGTCAGCTTCCCTGTAAAATGAAACTTTGATTTTCTGAGTGCCTAGTCCTGGTTGTACAGAGCCACCTGGTGGGACTGAGGAGCCTCTTATGAATGTGGGAGCACCAGTTCCTAACCGGAAGGGCCTGAAGCTAATGGGAATCCCTGGAGCTGATTAGTATTTCCTCCCATGTCGCATTCAAGCACTAACTGAACCGTGTAACTCAGGGGTCCCCGAGCCTTTTGACCATGTGGGCGCCTTTGGAATTCTGACACAGCAGGGAGGGCCCTGCCACAAAATGGCTGCTGCAGGAGATGGGGCCAAAATGGCCGCCCCAACTTACCTTCAGTCTCACAGTGAAGATCCTTGTACTGTGGAGGCACCTGCTGCCAAAGCAACATTTTAAAGCATCTGCACTGCTAATCAAATATCCAGAGGCCTATCAGAAGCCTTGCTGGGCAAAAGCCCTCCCTGGTCCCACCTGTTTTCTCAAAATACCAGGTGGGCAGCAGGAAAGGTGTTGGTGGGCACTGGGCACTATGGCGCCCATGGGCCCCACAGTGGGGACCCCTGATGTAACTGAACCATTTGCACCAAAAATGAGTTCTGATGCTCTTAGGTCCCGATCAGATGGGTCTCTAGATCCATGCCAGGCATGAGTGTCAGAGTTAAAGTCTAGAGTTTTCAGTTCCCGATGGGCCAATTGCGGACTTGCCCCCGTCTGATCATTCCAGCATGCAATCCTCCCACTGGGATGGTCTAACGTCAGACCATCCCGAGCAGCTGCCATTTTAAAAAAATTCTAAGCGATATGCGCACAAACCTGTAAACGCATGACAGCTGCAGAACTCCGCTCAAACGTTCCAGACAATTTCGTTTTTCTGAACGGCCCGTGAATTTCATGAACTGTGTTAATTAAAAAGGTACCAAGAGGGAGGTACCACTGGTGGTGCTTTAACCATTCAATGCCGCGCATGCGTGGAAAAAAAGTACATGTTGAGGCACAGATGCGCATGCGCAAACAGAATTTTTTTAAAAAAAGAAACCCTGACCGTGTGGCTCCCTCAGGTGGATGCTGTCTAGACAATCCACCATGGAGTACTCGTGTGGTAAGGGGAGATGTCTGGTCGCGTAACGCCAAATAAAAAAGATCTGGATCAAATTAGAGCCGGGCCAGCGGCCGATTTAGCTGCCCGTCTGAACGCACCCTTAGCTTGTATTTCCCCATTGCTGTTTTGAGTCTCGCACTGCTACTGGGTCAAGACTCAGCTGTGGCGAGATCCTGGTGAAAGGTGGTTCCTGTTCTTTCTTCCCTACCAGCCTGAAGGGATGCTGCAAAAACTTACGACGGTCATTGAGATAGATCCCCCTACGAAAGGAGTCGGTGAGTAACAGCTTCCTTCTTTAGCACTTCTTTTTGGACATTTTTTGCGGTGGGGGTTGTCCCATGAAGATCTGTCACCGCAGGGCTATTTTGGAGCAGGGACGCATAGGAACGGCGTTCCGGCTGGCTCCCGAGTTGGCCACGCCCAGCAGGAACTCATTAGCATAACAGGCCACACCCAACAGCAGAAACGCATTAGGATTGGCTACATTTGGGCTGCGTGGCCTAACATGCAAAGGCGTTCCTGCTACAAAAAAAGCCCTGGGTTTTGACAACAAACAAGGTCAACAGAATAAGCAGCAAAAGGTGGGTGTGGCCAGATGACGACACTTCTGGCAACATGGGGGTGTGGCCTAATAGGCTAATGAGCTGTGCTGTCAGGGGTGTGGTCTAATATGCTAATGGGTTTCTGCTGTTGGGTGTGGCCTATTATGCTAATGAGTCCCTGCTGGGCTTTTTCTACAAAAAGAGCCCTGTGTCTCAGCATCCAGTCTTGTCACTAACTTTGCTTTAACACTTCAAGGCTGCTGTTCTTTGGGAAATTTCTGACGGGGCTGCTTAGACACGAACGCGTAAGGCGACTGAATTCTGTCTGCCACCCCGAACACAAACTTTATAACTTTAGTTCCGCAAGGCTGAGGTCTTCGGAATGTCCTTTGCCTGCCGCCGGACCTTTCTGGTCTCCTTCCAGGACTTTTGAGCAAAGATCTCACCCCCAAAGGAAGTTCAGACAACTTATTGGGGGCCAAAAGTTAAAAACATAAGTAAGTGTGCAAAAGAGTTTTTATTGCAAAGACATATAAAAACCTAGTAGGGGCCCGAATAAAACCTCATAAAATGTTCAAAGTTAAAAATCCACACACACACAAAAGGACCGTGTAGGACCTGACCAATGTTCCCTCTAAGCTGGGAAGCCTTGGGAGCAAAAATTCTACTTTGTGAGCTGCTGGCACTAAAGTTGTGAGTGAGCGACTTGGCTGCTGCATAAATTAGTTTGCTCTGGAGCCGTCCTTCCTGAGCTAAGACAAAAATCTGTGAGCCGGAGCCTAAAAAACTGTGAGCTAGCTCACACTAACTCAGCTTAGAGGGAACACTGGACCTGACCTGACGTGTTTCGGCTCACAGGAGCCTTCCTCCGAGGTCAAAAAGTGAAAAATACCAGTAACAGAGTCCCTGTAACACATGTTGAGGCAATTAACAATAAATAAAATAGGGCCAAAACTGGAATGTTCCAATATGGAATTGAATGACAAACCAAAAAGTTTCTATTTGGGGCCACAAATCTATCTGGCCTTGTGTCACAAGTAGTTGTATATAATAGGTACCTTCCAGTTTAGGTCCTAAGAGTGCAGATAAAATTGCCTTGTCGGGGACAATGTGCCAGGTAGCATTCTAGAAACCGTCGATCTCTGCCTTTGGTTTCTGCCCCACTGGCGGTCACAAATCAGTTCACCTAGCAGTTGCGATCAGGTTTTCTTAAGGGAAATGTGTTAATTTCTAACGCCAGGCGAAACGTCAGGTCCTACAATGCCAAGACCACAGGCCACACAACCCGGAAAATCTACAGCCACTAAGGAAATGTGTTAGTTTGTGACTGGAAGTGGGACAGAACCCAAAGGCAGAGATCTGTCATTTCTAGAATTCTAACGCTGCTCAAAAATCGGAGGGTGAGATTCAGACTGAAGGGCCAAAATGTGATACAAGTCAGGTCACGGGTGCCTGGCCTGGCTCTCGGTCACACGTTCACTCAGGGATTCATCTATACAAACCTCTCTTCTTTACACAGAGAGTGATTGAAGTGTGGAATTCACTGCCAGGGGATGTGGTGGTGGCCACAGGAATAAACAGCTTTAAAAGGGGATTAGATCAGTTCATGGAAGAGGGGTCTATCTGCGGCTACTAGCCATGGTGGCTGAGGGGAGCCGCCACATTCAGAGAAACTAAACTGCTAAATCCCAGAGCCCTGTTGTTGGCCCTCCAGAGGAACTGAGTGGCCACTGTGTGAGACAGGAAGCTGGAGTAGATGGACCCTCACTGGTCTGATCCAGCAGGGCCCTTCTGATGCTCTTATCAGGGGAAAGCCTCGGCCTCTGTGCCCTGTCATTGGCCCTCCAGAGGAACTGGCCAGCCACTGTGTGAGAGGGGAGGCTGGACTGGATGGACCCTCCCTGGTCTTATCCAGCAGGGCTGTTCTGACGTTCATCACCCTGCAAGGCTCCAAACACTTAAGAACATAAGAACATAAGAGAAGCCAATGTTGAATCAATGGCCCATCTAGTCCAACACTCTGTCACACAGTGGCCAAAAATACCAGGTGCCATCAGGAGGTCCAGCAGTGGGGCCAGGACACCAGAAGCCCTCCCACTGCTGCCCCCTCCAGCACCAAGAACAGAGTGCATCACCTGCCCCAGACTGAGAGTTCCCATCTATAAGTAAAGGTAAAGGTTCCCTTGCTCGAAAGCCAGTCGAATCCGACTCTAGGGTTGCGGTGCTCATCTCCGTTTCAAAGCCGAAGAGCCAGCGCTGTCCGAAGACATTTCCGTGGTCATGTGGCCGGCATGACTAAACACCAAGGTGCACAGAACGCTGTTACCTCCCCACCGAAGTGGTACCTATTTATCTACTTGCAATTTCTTGCTTTCGAACTGCTAGGTTGGCAGGAGCTGGAACTAGAGACAGGAGCTCACCCTGTCATGCGGCACTCTTGGGTCTCGAACTGCTGAACTACTGACCTTCCACAGCCTGCAGTTCAGCGTCTTAACCACTTGAGCCACCGTCTATACCCTGTGGCTAATAGCCACTGATGGACCTCTGCTCCATATGTTTAATTCCCTCTTGAAGCCGTCCATGCTTGTAGCTGCCGCCACCTCCTGTGGCAGTGAATTCCACTTAGAAGGGCTTCAGACTTCCCTGCCGTGTCGTTTTTGCCAGCAGAAATGGCCACATGTTTGTCCATTCCTCGGGCTTCACGTGCCCAATCCTGGGGCGCAGCAGGGAAGTCTGAAGCTCCTCCTTTTCCTAACTACTAACCAGGGCCAACCCTGCTTAGCTGCCAAAATCTGAGGAGACTGGGCCATCCTGGGCCATCTAGGTCAGGGCATTGCACGCATAGGATGGCCAAAAGGGTATCTTGTTGAGCCTGTGGCGGGACACACACTACATGTCTGATCAGCCTACTTGACTGGGTGGATGAAACGTTGTGCAGGCCTGTCCTACGCTGATGCCCATCTGAGGCAGTCTTCCTTCTACAGAAAATCCTCCTGTCCATTCCCAGCCCCTTTCACACATGGACTCCTCACGGGCTCAAGGAGAACCCTGGCCAACGTCCTGAATGGAGACATGCCTGTAAAGATTGGCGGTTATATTACCAAGCGGCTTCCCTAACATGGATATGAGATTGGATTTTACTAAATAACCCCAGAATTCTTGACATTGAAGGTCATAATCTAACGTTAGGCTGGCATGCATTTTTCTGGTATGCAAAACAAAATGCTCACACGTATTTTAAACATCATTTATTGAGAGCGGCACTTTTAAAAACTTGGGTCGAGATAAAAGTACTCTTTATAAGAAAACTCCAAAATGGGTCGCTCCCCTAGAAGCCCTTTCTTGCCCGAATTGGATGTCCAAGGTCCGCCATGTACGCTATGAAGTTTTTCTAGATAACAATAATGAACTGAAACCACAAGATATGTTACAACTTCTAGATATTCATTTGTCATGGTGGGAAAGGAACCAACTAGAGTCCGGGTTTTCGAGAGATAAACAAACAGGTTTTTCTTGGAAAATGTCAGAACTTGATAAATTGTTGACAGGCCCTGATAGCAAACTTATATGAAAATTATATTCTTTCTTGTTACATTATAAGATGCAAGATGAGAGTGTTAAAGTATCTATGATAATGTGGGCTAAGAATATAGGGCATTCCATTGAATTAAACAAATGGGAGAAGGTACGGCAGAATATGAAACATTTGAAAGCGATACCTATGAAAGAAAATGTACTTAAAATTTCATTGTTGGTACTTAACACTTGACAGACTTGCTCATATTTTCTCCTCTTCTTCTAATAATTGTTGGAAATGTAAATCTAATTGTTGGAAGCTTCTTCTACCATGCTTGGTGGATGTGAACTGAAATTAAAAAATACTGGAAGAAGATCCATATGATAATATACCAAAGAACTGATCTCCAGATTTCCTTAGGTCCGGACATTTTTCTGCTTAACATTATACCAGATAATCTGCAGAAACCCGAAAAATATCTGGTGTTACATTTACTAACTGCGGCAAGGATTTTGTTGGCGAAATTCTGGAAGAAAGAACTTCCTAACAGGCGGGACTTTATAAGTAAAATTATGGAGGTGGCTGAACTGGGTAATCTAACCATGAAACTTCATGGAAGGAAAGTCAACATTTTTCAGAATACCTGGTCAAGATTATACGATTGGCTTGATAAGAACACCTAAGCTGAGCAGTTAAATTTAGAACATATGTATTATGTGGACTGGGAATTTAAGGCTGTAATAGGAGATGGATTCCCTGTTTTGTTTTGTGATGTTTTGTTCGTCATGTTGTGTTGGAAAATAATAAAGATACATATAATTTAAAAAGAAGAGTTGTGAACACAGTTGTGACTCGGTCCCTCATGACGTCTTTGCTTTCCCTGCGCTTTTTCCCCAGATGGAGTACAAGAACAGAAGGTCATCGCCAAACCTATTGACGACAAGGTCCCCGACTCAGAAACTACGACCCAATTTACCATCCAAGGCAAGAATTGGCTGCTTTAAAATATAGAGCCATAGGACCACAAGGGGCTGCAGTGCCTCAGTGGTTGAGAAGACCACAGGGGAGGAGATGACCGAGAAGGGGGAACAGGGTGTCCAGCCAGGCTACAATGAGGAGGACGCCAGGCACGGCAGGGCTCGTGTCACTCCCACCTAGGGTTGCCAACCTCCAGGGAATGCCAGAAATGAGAGATCACGGGAGGAAGTGGAATTCCAAAAACAACATCTGTGACAAAAATAACGAAGAGCCAATAAAGATAAGATGCGAAAACATTTACTGTAGTAATTTCTGCAGAAAATTTTCTTCTGGTATCGCTCACACGCTAACGAATGCTGCACAATGTAAACAGTTCATTTCACAATATTTGCTTTATCTGAGCGTGTAGCAATCTCAATTCTTATCAATTACTACTTATCAACTCTTGAGGGAAACATTCCATGTTGACTCTCTAATAACAGAACTCAAGATCTTCACGATGTATACATGGAATGTTTCCTTCAAGAGTTGATAAGTTGTAATTGATAAGAATTGGGACTGCTACACGCTCAGAGAAAGCCAATATTGTGAAACGAATAGTTCATTGTGCAGTATTCGTTAGCAACTTGAAATTGACCCTCCCCCAAAGGTAATCCTGATGTCCCAAAGAAGGTGGTGGTGGGAAAGCAAATTCACGTGGGGAAGCGCGGCAGTCCAGCAAAGATCTGTGTCTACTCAGCATCCCGGAAGCATGCCGTCTCGACCCACCAGTCCGCCTGTCTTTCTGCCCACATGCCCACTTTCTGGTGTGTGTTTTTGGCCAGGGAACCCCGTGGCCCAGATTGTCGAGGACTCCGTCGACGGGACCAACCTGAACCATCTCATCGTCACCCCTTCCGGCTGCGGGGAGCAGAACATGATCACCATGACCCCGTCGGTTATCGCCACCCACTATCTTGACGCTACCGGGCAGTGGGAGAAGATCGGGGTGGACCGCCGGTCTGTTGCGGTCAAGCAGATCATGCAAGGTGAAGACCGCAGGGGGGTTCATCAGACTCAAGTGGGGGGATCCCCAACCTCTGTGGGCCCTTTGGAATTCTTACACAGGGTGATGGGCGCCACCACAAAATGGCTGCCGTAGGAGGTGGTGCCAGCCACAAAATGGCCGTCATGGGAGGCGGAGCCACACACAGAAACACAGGGGGAGACCAGGTGCGGGAAAGAATTAGGGTAATTTTTAAAAAAAATTCTGTGGGAAAGAGGAGTAGGAGAGAGAATAAAACTGGTTATGGTGGCATCTGCTGCTGAACTAATATTATTTTACCCTGCATGGCCAATCAGAAGCCCCACTGGACAAGAGCCCCACCTGACCTCTCCCTCTTTCTAAAAACACTTGGTGGGTGCCAAGAAGGTCCTAGTGGGACCATGTTGGGGGCCCCTGGGCTAGGTCTCCCTGCCAACTCAGGCATGGAGCGCAGCTGGGGGGGGAGGCATTGATTCCACCTGGTGGACACGCATGCTTCGGAAAAAACTGGGCCCAGATCTCATCGTTCTCTGCTTTCTCCTCCTTGTTCAGGTTACGCACAGCAACTGGCATACAAGAAAGCAGACAACTCCTACGCCGCATTTACTAATCGCCCGGCTAGCACTTGGTAAGTGTGGCCGTGCCCGGTCCGGCAGCAAATTAGCTTCCTGATGACCCAGTTCAGATGGAGCAGCAAAACATGCCAGGCCACGGGGAAGAACTCCAGTCTCTCCTTCACAAATCCCGCCCTTCCCGCCTCTTGCACGACAATATCATCGGCTCCTTCTGGGTTTGCAGGAAAGGATACTTTGCCATTCTATCTGAAGCAGCCAGCTACGGTTTGCTCTTTTCCCGCAGCCCTCAACCGCGGCCTGTTTACTGGCTGCGCAAGCACATAATGCTGATCAGCCCACTTGAATGAGAGAGCCAGTTTGGTGTAGTGGTTAAGTGCACAGACTCTTATCTGGGAGAACCGGGTTTGATTCCCCACTCCTCCACTTGCACCTGCTGATGTGACCTTGGGTCAGTCACAAGCTCTGGCACAGCTGTTCTTTCAAGGACAGTTTGTGTTAGAGTTCTCTCAGCCCCACCTACCTCACAGGATGTCTGTTGTGGGGAGGGGAAGGGAAAGGAGTTTGTAAGCCGCTCTGAGACGCCTTTGGGCAGTGAAGGGCGGGGTATAAATCCAAACTCTTCTCTTCTTCTTCTTCTTCTCTTTTCTATCCACTTCTCTTCTGTTAAGTTTTAAGACTGCTGGCAGGGCAACTCCCCACCACCACTGTGGCAGGTTGCCAACTATGGGTGGAGGAAGAGGGGTTGCCAGCTTGCCTAAAGGCCATCCAGGAAGCTCATAGTTGGGAGCAGCGAAATTAGAACTAGGGGCCACTTCCCAGCTCACACTCGTACCCACTTTGCAATGCCAGCTTTTCAGGATCTGACCCTCTTTGCTCTTGTGATCTCCTTGAAGAGCACAGGCAACATTCGCAAAGCCAGGGCTATTTCTGGGCCGGAACGCACAGGAACGGCATTCCGGCTGGCTTCAGAATTGGCCACGCCCACTACAGAGGGAAGGCCTGGAGAGCGACACACACCCCCAGCGACTCCAAGGTGGCCAGGGCTCCCCTGGAAGGATCGGGGAGGCATTTAAATGCCTCCCCATGCCTTCCCTGGCCTGTCCAAGGGCCAGCTTGCCCAGGCTCCCGCAACCATGGGGCGCCCAGGCAAACCAAGGGATGGCATGGGGGTGTGGCCTAATATATTAATGAGCTGTGCTGTCATGGGTGTGGCCTAATATGCTAATGAGTTTCTGCTGTTGGGTGCGGCCTATTATGCTAACGAGTTCCTGCTGGGCTTTTTCTACAAATAAAAAAGCCCTGCATAAAGAGAAGAAGAAGAGAAGAGATTGGATTTATACCCCGCCCTTCACTGCCCAAAGGCGTCTCAGAGCGGCTTACAAACTCCTTTCCCTTCCCCTCCCCACAACAGACACCCCCTGTGAGGTAGAAGAAGAAGAGACTGGATTTATACCCCGCCCTTCACTACCCAAGGGAGTCTCAGAGCGGCTCACAGTCTCCTTTCCCTTCCCCTCCCCACAACAAACACCCCCTGTGAGGCAGAAGAAGAAGAGATTGAATTATACCCCGCCCTTCACTACCCAAAGGAGTCTCAGAGCAGTTTACAAACTCCTTTCCCTTCCCCTCCCCACAACAGACACCTTGTGAGGTAGGTGGGGCTGAGAGAACTCTAACACAAACTGTCCTTGAGAGAACAGCTGTGCCAGAGCTTGTGACTGACCCAAGGTCACATCAGCAGGTGCAAGTGGAGGAGTGGGGAATCAAACCCGGTTCTCCCAGATAAGAGTCCGTGCACTTTACCACTACACCAAACTGGCTCTCTGCAACGTATCCTGGCTCCAGACCTCCCTCTCTGCTCCTCTCTGAGACTTCTTTCCTCCTTTCCCCTTGAAGGAAAAAGAAAAATGAGGATGGCTCTTTGGTCTCTTCGTTCCAGGGACACAGTGGTGGCCCTGCCACCATCTCGAGATGTGCGTGGAAGAGGGCTTCCCAACCTTTTTGAGCCTGCAGGTGTCCTTGGAATTCTGACACGGGGTGGTGGGCGCAATTACGAAATGTCCGCAGCAGAAGGCGGAGCCAAACACACAGGGAAAGCGCAAGTGCAGGGGAGAAGAAGCAGGGTGATTTGAACAATACCCTGGGAAAGGGGAGTGAGAGAGTATAAAACCAACGCCGCCCCTGAAACAACGTTATTTTAACCTGCGTGGCCAATCAGAGCTCAGAGCTCCAAGAAACTCGACGACCCGTATGGCCCGAGAGTGCCGCATGACGGAGTGAGCTCCCGTCTCTAGTTCCAGCTCCTGCCAACCTAGCAGTTCGAAAGCAAGAAATTGCAAGCAGATAAATAGGGACCACTTCGGTGGGAAGGGAAGAGCGTTCCGTGCGCCTTGGTGTTTAGTCATGCCGGCAATGTGACCACGGAAATGTCTTTGGACAGTGCTGGCTCTTCGGCTTTGAAACTGAGATGAGCACCGCAACCCTAGAGTTGGATTCGACTGGCTTTCGAGCAAGGGAACCTTTACCTTTACCTTATGGCCCCTTCCAACTCTGTGATTTCTATGAAACCTTGCTGGGCAAGAGGCCCCTAGTGGCCTTAACCCACTCTCATGAGCCACTTGGTGGAGTCCCAATGTTCCCTCTAAGCTGAGTGAGTGTGAGCCAGCTCACAGTTTTTTAGCCTCTGGCTCACCCATTCTTGTCTTAGCTCAGGAAGGAGGGCCCCAATGCAAACTGACCGATGCAGCAGCCAAACCGCTCGCCCACAACTTTAATGCTGGTAGCTCACAAAGTGGAATTTTTGCTCACAAGACTCCACAGCTTAGAGGGAGCATTAAGAACATAAGAGAAGCCCATGTTGGATCAGGCCAATGGCCCATCTAGTCCAACACTCTGGGTCACACAGTGGCCAAAATATACCAGGTGCCATCAGGAGGTCCAGCAGTGGGGCCAGGACACCAGAAGCCCTCCCACTGCTGCCCCCTCCCAAGCACCAAGAATAGAGTGCATCACCTGCCCCAGACTGAGAGTTCCCATCTATACCCTGTGTCTAATAGCCACTGATGGACTTCTGCTCCGTATGCTTATCTAATTCCCTCTTGAAACTGTCCATGCTTGTAGCTGCCACCACCTCCTGTGGCCGTGAATTCCATGTGTTAATCACTCTTTGGGTGAAGAAGTATTTCCTTTTATCTGTTCTAACCCAACTGCTCAGCAATTTCATGGAGTGCCCACGAGTTCTTGTATTGTGAGAAAGGGAGAAAAGTACTTCTTTCTCAACCTGCTCAATCCCATTCATAATCTTATAAACCTCGATCATTGGTGGACACCAGGGAAGGTGCCCGTGGGCCCCAGGGAGACCATGCTGGATTCCCCGGCGTAGAACAAGCCACGATGCCCCCATCCACCCACGGACCACCCTGCCACCCCAGCCTCCTCACTACCCTGAGAAAGTGGAGCTGGCCGGGCTGACGCCACCACCTTCCTTCCAGGCTAACGGCGTACGTCGCCAAGGTCTTTGCCATGGCTAAATCTATCGAGTCAAACATCGACGCCCAGGTCATCTGCGGAGCTGTAAAATGGCTGATTCTGGAGAAGCAGAAGCCGGACGGGGTGTTCCAAGAAGACGCCCCCGTGATCCACACCGAGATGTTGGTATGTTTGATTTTACACCATGGGTGTTAATTGACTTGGTTAAGTCCCGGGCTTTCCATGTTCCCGATTCTGAAAAACGCAGCGCAAGAGTCGCTGTTGTGCGTTTTAGCCGGATGTCTTCTTTGCCTTCTGCTGCCGGCAGCTGACAGCTGGTGGTGTGAGCAGAAGCTAACTGAGGAGGGCATATGTTGCCAATGCGAACCCTCCGATCTCGCTGTTGGCTTTCTGTCGTGGTGGTTCTAGTTGAGCCCTGACTTGAGTGACCCAGACTAGCCCCTTCTCATCAGGTCTCATGGAGGTTCAGAGGTGTGGTTTGCCATCGCCTGCCTCTGCTGGTGGTCTCCCATCCAAATATTAACCAGGACCGACCCTGCTTAGCTTCTGATGTGTGATAAGAGTGGAGAAGCCTGAGCTGTCCAGGTTCAGGTTCCAGAGAGATGTAAAAAGGTCATCCCCAGGCCTGGAGGAAGGTATTCTGGGTACCTGAAATCTCAGACTGGGACAAAAAGGCGGCCAGGGGGTGGGGGGGAGAAAACTGAACCTAAGGCCTAGAATTCAGAACCTAAAAAAGGTTAGTCAAATGCAAAAGAGGGCCAGCAATAATAGCTTAATATATGAAATATGTAAAAAGATGCATGTATGTATTAAACAAAGGTTTTACAATTCTATATAAGGGCCAACCTAGCAGTTCGAAAGCAAGAAATTGCAAGTAGATAAATAGGTACCACTTTGGTGGGAAGGTAACAGTGTTCCGTGCACCTTGGTGTTTAGTCATGCCGGCCACATGACCACGGAAATGTCTTCGGACAGCGCTGGCTCTTCGGCTTTGAAACGGAGATGAGCACCGCAACCCTAGAGTCGGATTCAACTGGCTTTCGAGCAAGGCAACCTTTACCTTTACCTATAAGGGCCCAATCCCACCTCAGGTACAGATATCCAATTATAACACACAAGGGCTGATGGACTTGACCTGATGCGTTTCGGCCTGCATGGGCCTTCTTCAGAGGTCAAACACAGCGAGGCACCTATTGGCTATAAAAATACTTTACAATCATACAGATACATTTGTGCTTTTATTCTGTGCCTAGCGGTTTAATTTTGGAAGGAAGTCAGTAGTCTATATTTATTATCTGGTAGTATATATTTACAATAGATTGAACAGTGCTATTATGCATATTGGATTTCCCATTTCTTTTATCTTCTACAGCAACTTTTTTTTCCTGGTCCCTGTCGATTTTATGTCTCGTATCTGTATGATTGTCTGAAAGGTCCTGTGTAATCCTGTTGCCACGGCTGCTGCCAGTTGGTCATGTGCTTAACTGACCCCCACACACCAGATAGGATGGAAGGGGGCAGATTGCAGCCAGTTTCAGCTGTTCAAAAACAGATCGTAGGACCCTCCTTGAACTGCCGGACGTATCAGTATCGTTCTGCTGTCTCTGGCTTTCTGTGGTGTTGCTTCTTTTTGTTGGAAAAATAGGCAGAAATACTTAGATCTTCAGAGTTGGCCACGGTTCTTTGCTTCACTGGAGAGGAGGCGTCTCTTTCTGTATAAAAAGCAACAACAGAGACTGCATCTTCAGAGCTGCAGACAGAGCGACCACAGGGGCTCACAACAACAACGCAACAGCAATGGAGATTCTTCCTCTTCTTGACCCTTAGAAGGAAATTCACCTGATTACATAAACCAATGATGTTTGTAAACAGACTTCAATTTACTGGGCTTTGTTTGCATTGGCTCTGAGCCAGGTTTCCTTCCAAACAATAGGACACACAAAGTATACAGATTAACCCTATAATGACTGGAATTTAGACCTTGCAACTTCACATATTTCCAACACTTTTGTGGTGCCTGCGCCGTCACTGTTCTTGGGAGCGTAGGAGTTTTTATTTTAATTAATCCTGCATTAAAGGCCTGTCCCCCCTCCCCCTCTTCCTAGGGAGGCTATAAAGGTGCGGAACCGGAGGTGTCCTTAACGGCCTTTGTCCTGGTAGCCCTGCTGGAGGCCAAAGAAATCTGCAGACTGCAAATCAACGTAAGTGTCGGTGCTCAGCGCCTCTAAGGATGTGGCCACGCCCCAGCCGTTTCCCCCTGCAATGTCCTGGTTTTGCTGCTTGCCTGCAACGTGTCCTTACAAGCTCTGGGGTGCGCCCAGTATTCATTTGAGCTGGACTCTGCTGATGTTCTTTTGGTGTGTTACTCATTCCCTCCACGTTACGCTGGCCAAGATCTGGTTTTCCGTAAGCTCCCAACGTGGTGCCCATGAGAATCATGGGGGCCTGTCAACGTCTCTCCTAGTGCCCATGTCGAACAAGTGTTTTTAGAAACAGGGCGGGGCCAGGCGGGACTTTTGCCCAGCAAGGTTTCTGATTGGCCACTGAAGACTTGATTGGCTGTGCAGATTTTTAAAAACGTTGCTTTGGCAGTAGCCGCCGCCGCAGCATGAGGATCTTCACTGTGTGACTGAAGGTAAGGCGCGGTGGCCATTTCGTGGCCGGCTCCGCCTCCTGCAGCAGCCATTTTGTGGCTGTGCCCACCACGCTGTGTCTGAATGCCAGTGATGCCTGCGGGCTCAAAAAGGCTGGGGACCCCTGCTCTAAAAGAGAGCTATAAGTTGCAGTCCTAGACTCTCGTTGCTTTTGAGGGTTATGGTGTTACCAAAATGAGGTACAGTTAACTGCGAGCCAGCACAGTGAAGCAGTTCAGTGTATCAGACTAGGATCCGGGAGACCCGGGTTCGAATCCCTGCTCCGCCACGGAAGCTTGCTGGGTGACCTTCGGCCAGTCACACACTCTCCAAGTTGTTAGGAGGACAAGAAAACAACGAGCTCTGCCATGGATCCTCACTGGGGAGAAAGGCAGAGTATAAGAGAATGGACTAAATAACACAGTTTGAGTCCACTGGCAACTTTTAAGACCAACAAAGTTTTGTTTGAGGTATAAACTTTCGTGTGCAAGGTGCACTTCTTGAGATACGGTGAAACAGAATTTCTTCAACCGTTACATATAGGAAGAGAGAGGGCGGGGGTGGGGGTTAGTTGCCCGGAAGGGCCAATTAGAGTCAAGACAGAGACAGATTAGAGTCAAGACAGAAACAGAAATGGAAATTACCGCATTCCTGGGTGCTATCAGTATTATTATGTGATTCAAACGCTGATGGGCTGATAACAGCAAATGTGGCTCGGTTTCTGGCCAAGGTAGCTGCTTTTAAAAAGACACTGAAAGCTTCATCATCGCCGATACTGTCCTTATAAGCATCGGATGGTTTTAGTCAGTCTGCTCCACCCCAAGTTTAGTCAGGTAATTTTAACTTCTGGGCCAAAGCCTGGGTTTTATTCATTGTTAATATAATCATTTTACGCTTCATTTTATGTTTCTTTCTTTCCTTCCCCTTTTTCCCGGTCAAGACTTCGGTCGTACAGACCCGAAATAAATTTTAAAATTACCAGTTTGTACTACGGTTGCCAAGTGTCTTACCTGGCAAAGCGGGGAGAGTCGGTCCCTACCTGGGACATCTGCACACGCGTGCCACAATGACATCGCCCGGAGATGACATCATTGCACTGGGCACGTTGCCGGGCGATGCTCTAGCAATCAGCCTGAAAACCCTACGGTATCATAGAGAGGCTGATTGCTAGAGCATCACCCGGCGACATGCCCAGTGCGATGACGTCACTTCCGGGCGACGTCATTGCCCTGGGCACGTCGGCCGGATCTGGGCACTTTGTGGGCAGGGGTTCCCCCCGCCAGCCGGATCCAGACTGGTGGGTTGGGGGCCCTTTGGGCGGGAAAACCCCCGCCTCCCCTGGGGGATTTGGCAGCCCTAGTTCATACAAATTATCATACAGCACGATGGGTCCCTGAAGTCTCCTAACATACAGATCGCTTTGCTTTCCCGTCCAGAGCTTAGACAACAGCATCACCAAAGCTGCAGAGTTTCTGACCAGGAAGTACGAGACGCTGGAAAGGCCTTACACCGTGGCTCTCACCTCGTACGCCTTGGCCCTAGCTGGGCAGCTGGACCACGACCGGGTACTGATGAGAGCGTCAAGAGGTACGTCTGCTGCAATTCCTCATTTCTGAGGGCTCGCTGTTCATTCCGGGAGCAGGAGGAGAGGCGGGTTTGAAGGGGAGGGGGTCCCTCAAGCACAGAAGGCCTAGAGAATAGATCTGCCGAGCCAAAGGCGGTAGGCAAGACAGCCACTCTCTGCTTCCACGCAGATGCCTGCCACGTTCAGTGCAGTCCAGGGCCCTCCGTGGCAGCGTAAAAAAAAATCTCTGGAGCACTCTCCAACTCCCTGGGTTTTTCTGCATGATCTACTTACTCCTGATTTTCTGGGCAATCGATCCACAACCCCTGGAATCCCTTTGGGCATGGTTTTCCTGCACGTCTGCCCTCCTGGATTTTCACAGCTGTGGAGTCCGTTTATTTCCTTGCACCCTTGCCTTTAACGATCAGGATTTTCAAAGGGGCGCGCCACCATCACTGGCGGTGTCCCAGCACCCCTGCTTTTTAATTTGTTGTGCGTGTTTACGTCGGTATACCGATATTGTGGCGTGGTGTGTGTAACTAAAATTGGAAGCCGGTTGTCTAAATTCCCAGCTTTCCTTTAAAGAAAAGGGGGCAGCTTTCTCCCTCGTGGAGGTATAAGGGAAAGGCACACCTCCAACAAGGGAGGGGGCTAGAGACTTACTTTATTTTTAACGACAGTCGGGAATTTAGAAGAACATCTCAAAACGTTACCACAGTGGTATATCTGTTCTCTGAAGGACAGTTCTGGAAAGAGCTCTCTGAGCCCCACCTACCTCGCAGGGTGTCTATTGTGGGGAAGAGAAGGGAAAAGAGTTTGTAACCCACTCTGAGAGTCCGAGTGAAGGGCAGGGTGTAAATCCAATCTCCTCCTCTTCTCCTCCTCCTCTTCTCCTCCTCCTCCTCCTCCTCCTCCTCCTTCTCCTCCTCTTCTTCTCCTTCTCCTCCTCCTCTTCTTCTCCTTCTCTTCCTCCTCCTCCTCTTCTTCTTCTCCAGCTCTAATATTCAATGATTCTATGTTCCTTCGCTGTTTTCAAGCAGAGGCTGGACAACCATCTTTTGGGTATGTTGTGGGGTTATCTTTTGGCTACGCTCCTGCAAAGGGCAGGGGGTTGGACTAGATGACCTGCAAGGTCCCTTCCAACTCTAACATTCTGTGATTCTATGCTCCTTCGCTGTTTTCAAGCGGAGGCTGGATGACCATCTTTTGGGTATGTTGTGGGGTTATCTTTCGGCTGTACTCCTGCAGAGTGCACGGGGTTGGACTAGATGACCTGCAAGGTCCCTTCCAACTCTACACATTCTATGATTCTATGACCATCTTTGGGGTATGTTGTAGGGCTCTCTTTTGGCTATGCTCCTGCAGAGTGCAGGGGGTTGGACTAGATGACCTGCAAGGTCCCTTCCAACTCTAACATTCTATGATTCTATGACATCTAGGTGGAGACCGGTGGGAGGAGACCAACGCTCGTACGTTCAACATTGAAGGCACCTCCTACGCTCTTCTGACCCTGCTGAAACTGAGGAAGTTCGACGAGGCCGGGCCCGTCGTAAAATGGCTGACCCAGCAGAAGTATTACGGGGGGACATACGGGCACACCCAGGTCAGTGGCTGCGTCACGGTCCTTTGAGGGCAGGCTACAGAGGGCTGCCAACTCAAGGTGGGGAAATTTCTGGAGTTATTGGGGGGCAGAGTACAATTCAGGCAGGGAAGGGACCGTAACAAGATATAATGGTATGGAGTCCATCCTCCAAAGCAGCCATTTTCTCCAGGGGCGATGATTTCTGTTGCCAGGATATCAGTCAATAGGCCCCACCCGGAGGTTCGGCCACAAACACAAAGGAAAACTCGGCAAGGTTGAGCAAACGTAGAGAAACACCGTGTTGGAACAAAGCACGCAATACTATTATGCTACTCTATCTTCATATTATTGACATATATGATATACTTGGATACAATAGAGACTCTAGTGTATCTTACTCATTACAGTACAAAAACCTAAAGAGCATTATGTATCTAGGAGGCATGGTGCGCTGACGCTTGCTGTGTCTCCTTTTGGAAAGCGCAACGGCCGGCTGCATCTTTCATCCCTGACGACCGCTGCTCCTCTCATCCGTCTCTCATCAGGAAGCAAGACAGTCTACAGCACTGGAACCTGTCTCTGTAGCTGTGGACTTTTCTACTAGATATATAATGTTCTTTAGGTTTCTGTGCTATAATGAGGAAGATACATTAGGGCAGGGGTGTTGGACTTGTTTGTTACAAGGGCCGGATCTGACATAAATGAGACCTTGTCGGACCGGGCCATGCGTATGTCATAGAACGTAATGCCAGGTAGCGGAGATATAAAATTTATAAAGGACACAAGCACAAAGATTTTTTTTTTAACTTAAAATAAAAACATGCTCAAAACGTTAGCTCTGTAAGCTGCAAACCTACTTTTGACTTATTGACATTCACCACAGAGATCTCATGCTCAGATTTCTGAGTCTAGGATCCAAGTAAAAACATGAAATCGCTGAGTGATTAAGAGAGTCTGGTGAAGCAAGGTATGATGGAACAGCAGCAGCAGCAGAACTGGAAGCAGGAGATGGCCAGTTCCACTGCGGGCCTGGTGGAAGCCCTCTGGGGGCCTGATCCAGTCCCCGGGCCACATGTTTGAAACTCCTGCACTAGGGTCTCTATTGTATTCAAGTATATCATTTATATCAATATATGAAAGACATAGTAGCATAATAGTATTGTGTGTTTTGCCCTAACACTGTGTTTCTCTACGTTTGCCCCACCTGGAGACTGGTAACCCTCAAGCAGCTTCGGAAGAGCAGGTCTCCCAACTGTCCCCCTTCCCCAGTTGAAACGAAAGAGGAGGGCACACAAAAAAATCATTACTTTATAATGTAATTAGAGAGGGGGTCCTTGGGGATCAGAGAGGGAATTTTGATCAGCTTTCCCCAATTAATACTTTGGAACAACTTCCCCCAGTTACCAAACTATTCATGCATTCAGGGCAACTCCGCATTTTGGGCTAAGGGACGTGCCGAGAGTTCTGCTGCGAGGGGTTCCTCACTTGCTCTGTCTTCTCCCTCCCATTGCAGTCAACCATCCTGGTGTTCCAAGCTCTTGCCCAGTACCAGATGGACATCCCGCTCCATAAGGACCTGAATTTGGACGTCTCTCTTCTATTGCCGGGACGCTCTGCTCCGATCAGATATAGAATTGACTACGAAAATGCCATCCTCGCTAGATCAGAAGAGGTATAGAAGTTTTTTGAGAAATTTCTCACTTGACGTTCAGTGTCCAGTTCTAATCCACGTTCTTGTCAGGGCTCAGGGTTGGAGTTCTCGGGAGGCAGTGATCTTGTTATATAAATTAGCAGAGAGTAATATAAGCGGAAGTATACACGTGTACAGTTTACCATTAAAAATAAACTTTACTAGAAAGAATTAGGGAAGAGCAGGGGTCATTTGCAGCCGGAACGAGCCGGGATGGCGTTCCGGCAGTAAGAAGCCCCCGCCCCTTCCCTGGCCTGCTCACTGAGGCAGACAAGCCAGGGAAGGCCCTGCAAGCAGTGGGGAGGCAGTGGGGAGTGCCTTCCCCAACCCGTCCGCTGAAGCAGGCAATCTGGGGAAGGCCTGGTGAGCCCCCCCACCTTCCCTGGCCTGCTTCTGTCAGGCAGAAGCACCTGAGATCCTTTCCCCCATTTCCTTCACCCCGCTTGGAGGCAAAGGGAAGGGCGATGTCAGGGTGTGTGTGGTATATGCAAATAAGTTATGCTAATGAGTTATGCTAATGAACTCAGACGCTTCTGCCTGCCAAAGGGGCTGGCATGCCAACCTCTCTGTCAGACAGAAGCACCTGAAGATCCTCCCGCCCCTTCCTTCGCCCTGCTTGGAGGCGAAGGGAAGGGCAATGTCAGGGAGTGTGTGGTATATGCAAATAAGTTATGTTAATGAACTCCTGCACCTCTTTTTGTACGAAATGACCCCTGGGGAAGAGTTACATGTGAAGAAATCAAGAAAAATCTAACTGACTAGCTACATCTTATCTAGTTACTGATTACTCCATGATGGATTCTCTGTTCTGATCTCTAAACAAAGGGAGGAAGAAGACTCCCCCCCCAAATGTGTAGATCACAGGTAGTTTCACCAACACATCTATTAGCCAATAGCCAGGGTAAAGGTCACTTCATTATGAATAAGACCTCCCTTTCTAGTGCAAAACGTTCTCCTTGGTATCTCATAGGTTTTAAACTAACCAGCTGGGAATTAGCATACATAAAAAACAGGTTAACTCCTGCATGACTGAAGTAGCTGAACTTGCAAATTCCAACATATTTAGAATCCTGACTCCTCCAAGGGCCCTTTCTCCCAACCCAGCACCAATCATTCGCTTCCCTGGACTTTGGATGAACTGTACACCTTTCAATCCGGGGGTCTTGCCCAAGAACCTTGCGTGCTTCTTTTTTAAAAAAAAAATATTTTTAATTCATTTTTTAACCACACAATTACAACAATATTTGACACAAAGAACAGTTACCAGCTCGCTTGAACAATTTTCGCCCCAGTAGCTCCAGGGAATCAAATAGCCTTTACAAATCCAGCTAATATAACCACTTAACACGTGCATCAAACACAGAACAGTTAAAAGAACAGCAACTTTTTGTATAACAGGTTTTTTGGGATTGTCTCACTATTTTCTAGATAACTAATGCTAGGAGACCATACCACTTGAAACCACTTCTGGTACTTTTCTGACTGCACAGCTGAGGAATTATATAAAGTGTGCCCATGAATAAAGCGTTCCCAGATCTTCTCTTGCCAGCATGTTAGCCTGGGAACATATTTTTGTTTCCATTTTTGTGCAATTGTTTTAATCTTTCTTCATAGGGAAAGTGTTCCAACCCTTTTATCACTCTAGTTGCCCTTTTCTGCACTTTTTCCAAAGCTATAATATCCTTTTTAAGATGTGGTGCCCAGAACTGTACACAGTACTCCAAATGCGGTCACACCATCGATTTATACAGGGGCACTATGATATTGGCTGATCTGTTTTCAATACCCTTCCTAATAATCCCCAGCATAGCCTTGGCCTTTTTTATTGCAGTCACACATTGTCTCGACATTTTCACTGAGTTATCTACTACGACTCCAAGATCTCTCTCTTGGTCCAGTCTCTTGGTCAGTGTTTCCCAAAGCTATAATATCCTTTTTAAGGTGTGGTTCTCCAAGCTAAGAGGAGCTGTGGTGGCTCAAGTGGTTAAGACGCTGAACTGCAGGCTGTGGAAGGTCAGTAGTTCAGCAGTTCAAGACCCGGGTGCCGCAAGATGGAGTGAGCTCCCGTCTCTAGTTCCAGCTCCTGCCAACCTAGCAGTTCGAAAGCAAGAAACTGCAAGTAGATAAATAGGTACCACTTTGGTAGGAAGGTAACAACGTTCCGTGCGCCTTGGTGTTTAGTCATGCCGGCCACATGATCACGGAAACGTCTTCGGACAGCGCTGGCTCTTCGGCTTTGAAACGGAGATGAGCACCGCAACCCTAGAGTCAGATTCGACTGGCTTTCGAGCAAGGGAACCTTTACCTTTACCTTCTCCAAGCTAAAGAGCTCCAAGCGCTTTAATCTTTCTTCATAGGGAAAGTGTTTAACCCAACCCCCCCCCTCAAAAAGCTCCTCTCAGTGGTGGCTGTGTGGTAGCCACAAGCGCTGGCTACACACCAATGTGATGCACAACAAATGTGCGTGTTAATAGTGGACTCATCCCTAAAACGGTGTCCATGATGTCTGGATGCACCTAAGGAGAGACTTGAGACTGGGTTCCAAGGTATAGCGCAGGGGTACTTTTAGAGTCCCAGCTTCCATTTGTGAGTGGCTAAAACTCCCGTTCCAAATGCTACATTCAAAATTATGTGATGATGCCTAAGAAGCAATCGATGGGCAGAGAGACGGCCCCTCCCGTTCATTTCAGCGTGACATTCCTCCCCCTTCTTAACCGATGTTTTAATTGCCGTTTGATGTTTTGTGTGTATTGTCAGTCCGTTTTTAAATTGTTTTAGTGATGTGTGTTTTGGGGAGCGGTTGATTTTAACGGCTGTAAAGCGTGATTCATGGTCAAGGCAATGGTATTCCCCGTAGTAATGTATGGCTGCGAGAGTTGGACTATAAGGAAGGCCGAGCGCCGAAGAACAGATTCTTTTAAACTATGGTGCTGGAGAAGACTCTTGAGAGTCCCTTGGACTGCAAGGAGATCCAATCAGTCAATCCTAAAAGAAATCAATCCTGACTGTTCCCTGGAAGGCCAGATCCTGAAGCTGAAGCTCAAATACTTTGGCCACCAAATGAGAAGGAGCCCTCACTGGAGAAGACCCTGATGCTGGGAAGGATTGAAGGTCAAAGAAGAAGAAGGGGACGGCAAAGGATGAGATGGTCAGAGAGTGTCATCGATGCAACGGACATGAAACTGAGCAAACTTCAGTGGACAGCGGAAGACAGGAGGGCCTGGCGTGATCTGGTCCAGGGGGTCGCGAAGAGTCGGACTCGACTGTGCGACTGAACAACAACAACAGAGCGTGATTTTTGTCACACACGTTTTAGATTGTTAGTCCATTCAGTGGCAATTGGCCAGGTTAGCCGGTTGAAGGCAGAAAGGCAAAATACAAATTTTGCATATAAATAATAAAATGCATTTGAATCAGGGAAGGTTATGGTCAAGGGTGCCGTGAGAATCGTAGAATCATAGAGTTGGACGGGGCCATACAGACCCTCGAGTCCAACCCCCTGCCCAATGCAGGACCAGCCTTGAGCATTTCTGATGAATAATCCGTCCAGCCTCTTCTTGGAAGCTGCCAGGGAAGGGGAGCACCCCACCTCTTCCCTAGGCAGCCGATTCCACCTTTGAACCACTCTGACCGTGGAATCCAGCTGATACCTTTCTGCATGTAACTTAAACCCGTTGCTTCGGGTCCTCTCCTCTGCTGCCAAATGGAACGGCTCCTTGCCCTCCTCCTCCAAATGACAGCCTTTCAGATATTTAAAGAGAGCCATCGTGTCCCCCTTCAGTCTCCTCTTCTCCAAACTAAACATTCCCAAGTCCCTTAGCCTTTCCTCGTAGGGCTCCGTCTCCAGACCCCTGATCGTCCTCGTTGCTCTCTTCTGCACCCTCTCGGTTTTGTCCATGAGACAGGTGTTGCTTTCTTTCTTTTACCGATCCCCTGCCAACTTACTGTCTCTTTCACCTGACACCCTGAAAATGAGTATGATACATGTGAATACAACATGTTGCTTCCTTTCCAGACCAAGATCAACGAAGACTTCACCCTGAAAGCGACCGGCCAGGGCCAGGCCACCATGACCGTAGTGACCTTGTACAACGCAAAACTCCGCGAGGAAGCTGCCCCCTGCAGGAATTTCGATCTGCAAGTGACTACCAGGCCCGTCGTGCTCCGTAAGTCCCGACGGTGGGGCTTTTGAGTGGCTAGAAAAGCTACATGCTTCCTCTCGGGTCAAGCAGCTGCATAATTCCTGAGAATTTGCAGCCAGGCAAGTCAGCTGCAACCTGATGGCACTTTTCACACACACATATGGAGATGGGGCACATGCCCTAGTATTCCTGTACATGTATGCCTTACTAAATTATGGGCCAGGATTCAGGTTGCCAACTATGGTTTGGGAGATTCCTGGAGATTTGGGGTCTGGAGCCTCGGGGGGCATGGTTTGGGTAGAGAAGGGATCTCAGGGGGATGTAATGCCATAGACCAGTCCCCAGGGCGGCCATTTTCTCTAGGGGAGCTGATCTCTGTAGTCTGGCAATCAGGTGAAACTCTGGGGATCTCAAGGCCCCACCTGGAAGCTGGCACCCTCCAGTTGGACATTTTCAAGTGGAAACTGGATGACCATCTTTCGGGTCTGTTGTAGGTATGTAGGGCTATCTTTCGGTTTCGCTCCTGCAGAGTGCAGGGGGTTGGACTAGATGACCTGCAAGGTCCCTTCCAACTCTAACATTCTGTGATTCTATGACCATCTTTTGGGGCTGTTGTAGGGCTATCTTTCGGCTTCGCTCCTGCAGAGTGCAGGGGGTTGGACTAGATGACCTGCAAGGTCCCTTCCAACTCTAACATTCTATGATTCTATGACCATCTTTTGGGGCTGTTGTAGGGCTATCTTTCGGCTACGCTCCTGCAGAGTGCAGGGGGTTGGACTAGATGACCTGCAAGGTCCCTTCCAACTCTAACATTCTATGATTCTATGACCATCTTTTGGGGCTGTTGTAGGGCTATCTTTCGGCTACGCTCCTGCAGAGTGCAGGGGTCAGACTAGATGACCTGCAAGGTCCCTTCCAACTCTAACATTCTATGATTCTATGACCATCTTTCAGGTATGTTGTAGGGCTATCTTTCGGCTGTGCTCCTGCAGAGTGCAGGGGTCAGACTAGATGACCTGCAAGGTCCCTTCCAACTCTAACATTCTATGATTCTATGACCATCTTTTGGGGCTGTTGTAGGGCTATCTTTCGGCTATGCTCCTGCAGAGTGCAGGGGTTGGACTAGATGACCTGCAAGGTCCCTTCCAACTCTAACATTCTATGATTCTATGACCATCTTTCAGGTATGTTGTAGGGCTCTCTTTCGGCTGTGCTCCTGCAGAGTGCAGGGGGTCAGACTAGATGACCTGCAAGGTCCCTTCCAACTCTAACATTCTATGATTCTATGACCATCTTTTGGGGCTGTTGTAGGGCTATCTTTCGGCTATGCTCCTGCAGAGTGCAGGGGGTTGGACTAGATGACCTGCAAGGTCCCTTCCAACTCTAACATTCTATGATTCTATGACCATCTTTCAGGTATGTTGTAGGGCTCTCTTTCGGCTGTGCTCCTGCAGAGTGCAGGGGGTCAGACTAGATGACCTGCAAGGTCCCTTCCAACTCTAACATTCTATGATTCTATGACCATCTTTTGGGGCTGTTGTAGGGCTATCTTTCGGCTATGCTCCTGCAGAGTGCAGGGGTTGGACTAGATGACCTGCAAGGTCCCTTCCAACTCTAACATTCTATGATTCTATGACCATCTTTTGGGGCTGTTGTAGGGCTGTCTTTCGGCTTCACTCCTGCAGAGTGCAGGGGGTCAGACTAGATGACCTGCAAGGTCCCTTCCAACTCTAACATTCTATGATTCTATGACCATCTTTCAGGTATGTTGTAGGGCGATCTTTCGGCTTCGCTCCTGCAGAGTGCAGGGGTCAGACTAGATGACCTGCAAGGTCCCTTCCAACTCTAACATTCTATGATTCTATGACCATCTTTCAGGGCTGTTGTAGGGCTATCTTTCGGCTTCGCTCCTGCAGAGTGCAGGGGGTTGGACTAGATGACCTGCAAGGTCCCTTCCAACTCTAACATTCTATGATTCTATGACCATCTTTTGGGGCTGTTGTAGGGCTATCTTTCGGCTATGCTCCTGCAGAGTGCAGGGGGTTGGACTAGATGACCTGCAAGGTCCCTTCCAACTCTAACATTCTATGATTCTATGACCATCTTTTGGGGCTGTTGTAGGGCTATCTTTCAGCTATCCTCCTGCAGAGTGCAGGGGTTGGACTAGATGACCTGCAAGGTCCCTTCCAACTCTAACATTCTATGATTCTATGACCATCTTTTGGGGCTGTTGTAGGGCTCTCTTTCGGCTACGCTCCTGCAGAGTGCAGGGGGTCAGACTAGATGACCTGCAAGGTCCCTTCCAACTCTAACATTCTATGATTCTATGACCATCTTTCAGGTATGTTGTAGGGCTATCTTTCGGCTGTGCTCCTGCAGAGTGCAGGGGGTTGGACTAGATGACCTGCAAGGTCCCTTCCAACTCTAACATTCTATGATTCTATGACCATCTTTCGGGGCTGTTGTAGGGCTCTCTTTCGGCTGTGCTCCTGCAGAGTGCAGGGGGTCAGACTAGATGATCTGCAAGGTCCCTTCCAACTCTAACATTCTATGATTCTATGACCATCTTTTGGGGCTGTTGTAGGGCTATCTTTCGGCTATGCTCCTGCAGAGTGCAGGGGTTGGACTAGATGACCTGCAAGGTCCCTTCCAACTCTAACATTCTATGATTCTATGACCATCTTTTGGGGCTGTTGTAGGGCTATCTTTCGGCTACGCTCCTGCAGAGTGCAGGGGGTCAGACTAGATGACCTGCAAGGTCCCTTCCAACTCTAACATTCTATGATTCTATGACCATCTTTCAGGTCTGTTGTAGGGCTATCTTTCGGCTATGCTCCTGCAGAGTGCAGGGGGTTGGACTAGATGACCTGCAAGGTCCCTTCCAACTCTAACATTCTATGATTCTAGGACCATCTTTCGGGTCTGTTGTAGGGCTATCTTTTGGCTACGCTCCTGCAGAGTGCAGGGGGGGTTGGACAAGATGACCCGCAAGGTCCCTTCCAACTCTAACATTCTATGATTCTATGACCATCTTTTGGGGCTGTTGTAGGGCTCTCTTTCGGCTACGCTCCTGCAGAGTGCAGGGGGTCAGACTAGCTGACCTGCAAGGTCCCTTCCAACTCTAACATTCTATGATTCTATGACCATCTTTCAGGTATGTTGTAGGGCTATCTTTCGGCTTCGCTCCTGCAGAGTGCAGGGGGTTGGACTAGATGACCTGCAAGGTCCCTTCCAACTCTAACATTCTATGATTCTATGACCATCTTTCAGGTATGTTGTAGGGCTATCTTTCGGCTTCGCTCCTGCAGAGTGCGGGGGTCAGACTAGATGACCTGCAAGGTCCCTTCCAACTCTAACATTCTATGATTCTATGACCATCTTTCAGGGCTGTTGTAGGGCTATCTTTCGGCTTCGCTCCTGCAGAGTGCAGGGGTTGGACTAGATGATCTGCAAGGTCCCTTCCAACTCTAACATTCTATGATTCTATGACCATCTTTTGGGGCTGTTGTAGGGCTATCTTTCGGCTACGCTCCTGCAGAGTGCAGGGGGTCAGACTAGATGACCTGTAAGGTCCCTTCCAACTCTAACATTCTATGATTCTATGACCATCTTTCAGGTATGTTGTAGGGCTATCTTTCGGCTGTGCTCCTGCAGAGTGCAGGGGTCGGACTAGATGACCTGCAAGGTCCCTTCCAACTCTAACATTCTATGATTCTATGACCATCTTTTGGGGCTGTTGTAGGGCTCTCTTTCGGCTGTGCTCCTGCAGAGTGCAGGGGGTCAGACTAGATGACCTGCAAGGTCCCTTCCAACTCTAACATTCTATGATTCTATGACCATCTTTTGGGGCTGTTGTAGGGCTATCTTTCGGCTATGCTCCTGCAGAGGTGCAGGGGGTTGGACTAGATGACCTGTAAGGTCCCTTCCAACTCTAACATTCTATGATTCTATGACCATCTTTCAGGTATGTTGTAGGGCTATCTTTCGGCTGTGCTCCTGCAGAGTGCAGGGGTCGGACTAGATGACCTGCAAGGTCCCTTCCAACTCTAACATTCTATGATTCTATGACCATCTTTTGGGGCTGTTGCAGGGCTATCTTTCGGCTTCGCTCCTGCAGAGTGCAGGGGGTCGGACTAGATGACCTGCAAGGTCCCTTCCAACTCCAACATTCTATGATTCTATATCCAAGTGAGCACGACCAGCTTCAATAAAGAATTAGATTAAAATATGCATACCTACTGCTTATGAGAACTTCTTAGCAAGAGGCAAAGTGCATAGCTTGCGGACCAGTCCTTTTCCCGCCGACGCTGGCGTCAAGTGACAGTCTCTTCCTAGCCGCTCCACACAGTGTGGGTGTGACACAAGGAGGCTAATTCCTCTCTTTCTCTCCAAACAATTTTATAGGCAAGGCAATAGACGGCGTCCTCGGAGCAGTCGAGATCGAAATCTGTGCCAGGTGAGAACGGTGGGCGTTGGAGGTAACTTTGGGTCATTATGGCTGTTTGGAGTCACGGGGGAGAGGCAGGCAGTTTCGAGCGCAGGAGCACCTCAAGAGACCAACAAGTTTTTTCACGGAGTGGACTTTCGAGAGGCAAAACTCCCTTCCTTGGATACAAGTCGGGATGGAGATCCCTGAGCTCTTATATCCCAGTCAGAAGGGTGGGAGAAGCAGTTTTTGAGAGACACAGAGAGAGGGAGAGAGAGAGAGAGAAAGAGAGAGAAAGAGAGAGAAAGAGAGAGAGATATGTGTGTTATAGTTGTCCCAAAACCTGTCCTGCCTTGTATGCATTTGCCTATCCCCATGATCAGGGCTCATTTCCTGCCGGAGCGCACAGGAGTGAAGCTCTGGCAGTAAGGAGCCCAGGGGGCGGGCACGTGCAGCAAGCCCCACCCCCTGCTCCCAGCAGCCTCCCTCGCCTTTCCTGGCCTGCTGGCTGACCCAGCAGAGCACTGCCGCAAGCTGGCCCTCGAGCTGCTCCACCACTGCCTGGGCTGTGGCACCTAGCCTGCCCAGGCTCTGCCCATCCTCATGATGGCCCTGGCACGGCGCCTCTGCAGGGCGGGCCCTGGCGACTCCCACAAGGCCTGCGAGGAGCTCCGCCCCGGCCTCCTGCGCCTCCTCAGCCTCCTCCTGTGCCTCTGCACTGCCACCACCCTGGCCCCCTACCTGCTCGAGGCCATGCGCGTCCTCCGTGCCACCCTCCTCGACCCATGAGCAGCCACGCACTTTCCTGCACTTGCCGACGATCCAAAAGAGTCCAGTGGCACCTTTAAGACCAAGGTTTATTCAGGTACAAGCTCTCCCTCCTCTCTGAGGGCAGATCTGCGCGCTCCCTCCCATAGCTAGCAATCCAAAACAGTCCAGTGGAGCCTGAGTGGTGGGCATTGCCTTCCGACACACGTCCGGTGACGTCAGGGGGTGTGGCATATGCAAATAAGTTATGCTAATGAGTTACGCTAATGAGCTCCTGCACCTCTTTTTCTACAAAATGACCCCTGCCCATGATGTATTTGGTCCACTCACTTTCTCCACAGTCCCATGGCGGCTGTGGGAAACTCAGTTTCCCAAGTGCTGCCAGACGTGATGGGGGTTGGGACCACAGTGCTGGAGGAGGAGTGGCATCGCTCCCCACCCCCTGGTTTCCCAAGGCAAAACAGCCCCAGGGTGCTTTTTGCCCCACTGTGGGGCTGCTTGTGCCCTGAATACTGTATTCTATCATGCACCCAGTGTAATCTTAATTTATGCTGGTTTTAGTATTTTAATTTATGCTGGTTTTAGTATTTTAATTTATGCTGGTTTTAGTATTTTAATTTATGCTGGTTTTAGTATTTTAATTTATGCTGGTTTTAGTATTTTAATTTATGCTGGTTTTAGTATATATATATATATATTTGAGTTTTGGTGTATACATTGTTAGCAGCCCTGAAGGGAGGGATATAAATATGACAAATAAATAAA